>QNQO01011094.1:0-156557 GCA_003290165.1 Berberis thunbergii | reverse complement strand
AGGTTTATCAAAAATAACAATCTCCATCCATTATTTTTCTTGTCCAATATGCATATGATTTGTGTTCATAATAGAAAGGCAACCATGCAATGGGTGTATATCTTAGAAGTACCAAAATTGTTAGATATATATAGAATTTGCACTCAACATAGTCAAACTCAAGCCTAATATTGATTCACCTCTACAAAAAATAAACTACAATAATAAGAAAGTATAAGAATAGGAAAGTCTGAAAAGTACAATAATAAGAAAGTACAAGAATATAAAATTAGAATAGTTAAAGAATTAAAGTTAGAATATGAAAGTCAGAATAAAACTCTATTTTGTATAAGAAATTTTAAGATAGAAGTTAACTTATTATGTGTATTCAGTAAAAAAAAAAATAGCAATGATACAATTCTCCAATTTTTTTTTACAGTATCAGATCAACTTTTTTGGGACCTAAGACTCCGAGGACTCAAGCTCTATCCCGCCTCGACGACTACGCTAGACGCAAGAGGTGGGAAAGGAAGAACAACAACAATAACTTGTCTCAATCAATCAACAACAGCATAAACATCATCAAGCACAACAAACAATTCTCAACCACGTATTCCCTTTTCAATTGTGAAATCTCAAATAAAACTCAATTAGTTAGAGTTCAAACAACAACAAGTTGACGCCAATCAACAAGTGCAAGAAAGAAGATACCAGCACCAATGTTGAGCAATACAGCACCATGCTGAGCAATACCAGTGTCAATGTTGAGCAATTCAGCACCAACGTTGAGCAATACCAACATTTGTGTTGAAAAAAATTTCAGCGGGGAGTCATGTTGACCACTCGAATTGAACCATTAGTAGCTTCACTCGACAGTCATGATTTATTCACCAAATTAAACTTAAAAGTTTATCCAAGCTGCACATTTCATCTGCGTCTATATGTCAGCTTGCTGGGGCATATTAGAATATGTAGGACTTACACTCAACATAATCAAAACCCAAATCCAAGATTGGTTTCAAACCCAAGTTTAAGATTGATTCACAAGAAAACTACAAGAATAGAAAATATAATAATAGGAAACTATAAAGTTAGATAAAAGTTAGCTTATATAAGTTTGTATTCAATTAAAAATAAAAATAAAACAATATAATTCTCCAATTATTTTCTTTACAAAATCTATTAAGAACCACTTAGCATGGATGGTTTATCTTCAAGAGCTTCGGCAATGGGTGTTTGAAACAAACAAGAAATTGCTTGTCTAACTTCTTGATGCATGGGAATAGAGTTTTATGGAGGCAGCTCTGTATGCAAGCACTTCAAGCATGGTGGAAGGGTTGCTGAATTTGGACTTCTCCAAATGGCCCTTCCTTCATCGTGGTTGGGGTTCTAAGGGCCCACCAAGTCGAGCACTGCCAAACAAATAAAGACAAATTAAAATGCTATTGACTTCTCAAGTCTCGGTTATCAATTCACCTTGGCCCCACAAACAAGAAAATTAAAGTTTACTATCACTACTACTTATGATAGTTTAACTCATCATTGTCAAATTGCAATAAATAGGGTTTTGATTGTGGGTTTAACTCATAATAAAGTTGGTGTCTTTTGACATTTTCCTCATTGAAATCACCATCAAAGTTTATAATTAATGGGTTAGTAGCAAGAGCACAACCTCATAACAAACTCATCAATGGTTGTAGCCTTGTAGGTCAAAAGCACTTATCTAATCCATGCTTGCTAAAGTTATATAATAATAAGATGATCAAGAAGAATCTTTTGGTTACTTTAACTTAATTACCCATACAACCTATCAATATCACTTTTATTTTATATTCTGAGAGTAAGGGTAATTTGGTGATAGAATAAAAATGATTCATGGATTAACACTGGTATTGTATCCTTCTATGGTTGAGATGGTGTAACATAAAATTTTAGGTAGTGGGATTATCAGAAATCCCATCATGATCATAGCTTCTTGAGAACCAAGAATTAGAGAAGTTGGTAAAAAAATTGAGTAGAAGGTAAAGCAGTGATGGAAAAAACATGAGATTTTTGGTAAAAAGCCAATTATGTAGGCGGTGATTGTTGAGAAATTAGAGGTTTGGTTTAGCAAGTAAAGTTGCATAAGTTGGCATTATATAGGGTTAATAGAAAGAAGTATACCCATATCCGATCATTTAGTTTTAAGAATCAAAATAGATTTTCATCTAAAACACTAACAACCCCAACTAATAATAAGTTTTTTTTAAAGTCAAGCTGGTAAAACATGAAATACATAGGCGAGAGTGTCGAATATGTTACAATTCACAAGCAATTTTAACACATTTTCACAAATAAATGATACAATAACTGTATCACCATGGATAGTATGGTCATACAAGCTGATACTATTTATGATGATCTAATTTATTATATAACTTTTTTTAAATTATTTTTCATTTTTTTTAACTAAATTTAATTTTGACTTGAAATTATATAGTAAATTGTCATGTTTTGAAAGTTGTTACAAATATGGTTAATTTGGTGTAGTGGTTACAAGTTAAACTAGCAACCATTAGCAAAGGTTCTTTACCCATAGCTCTTTCGATGGATTTACTTTTTTTTTTTTTTTTTTTTTACATGCCTTTATTGATTCAATCTTGTACACAATACCTGGTCATAAGATGCAACAAAGTACATATTTTGGAGGAGATTAACAGCCGTAATCCTTAATCACTGAGGGAGTCCTGAGTTCTACAATGCATTTTACAATGTTGCACTCCCAAGTCTCAGCTACTACTCCAGTTGAGTTATTCTCAAGGTCGTGTGTAACCTTTGTATATAAACCAAAAAGGCAAGATATTAATTGCTGCTTGCAAAAATGCTACTTTTTTCTTGCCTCCTGTAATGAAACCATCCCCTATGCTTTTCAAAACAAGAAAAGGTCAACAATGACCTTCCACCTCAATTGTCTTTTTGGAGGGAAAATCACTATTGGTGTTGAGTTTCAAAGTATGATCACTTGACTCTTTATCATAGTTCAATCAGTGTTCCAAATTCAATACCATGCGATATATAAAATTTGTGACAATCACAACTAATAGGATTGAAATATCTCTGACATTTCCCCTTTGTTACCTTTCCTACGGCATATATTGCAAGATATTGTGGATGTGTTGGTGTAGTGTCATAGCAACATGACCCAAACTTGATAAGAATGCATAAAAGAAACTAAGAAGCATCACAAAGAGCGCCTGATTTGCAGTTCAAGAACCTGATGCATGCTTTCTTCAATAGGGAAGTACTTTTCCAGTTAGCTAAGAAAATTTTAACAATAGGTAGAAGCTCCCCAACTTCTTCTGTGATTTCTTTGATCAACAGTAGTGACACAAAAGAAATTATCGGTGGAGCAAACACCTAGACAATATACTACAATGCCAAAATGGCTGGATCTCCCACATTTCCTAAACATAGATTTGTTTAAGATATGCGTGCAATCTAAAAAGTAATAGAGTTGCTCACCTACGACATCATAGAAGTTGCAATACTAGCAAATATAATTATCATACAACAGCAGTGCTATCAACAAAGTTGATCATGCTAGGAACTATACAAATAAAGCTATGGATATCTTCAAGTTTACTGAAAATAAGTTGTGAATGATTTGGTCCTCCAAATCAAAAGGATAATTACCAAAAAAATATTCATGGCACCATAATGCCTACAGCTTGACAATAGCCAAGTCCTCATCCATTTTGAGGACTAATCAACACCATAATGCCTACACCTTGAAAATAGCTCAGAAGTCTTCATCCATTTTGAAGACAAAATTTCCACCCCCATCTTGTAAGCTAGACATCACAGAGGCCTTCTGATACTCTCCCACCCTCCTCTCGAAGAAATTCGTTTTTCCTCTGTTCAATCAAAGAGGAACAAGTCTAAGTGTGGACTTGGTTTAATGTACAAATTAAAAAAGTTGATAATTAATAAACGCTGAAGATAGTCTGAAATGGTACTGCAACAAAAATGCCATGCTTCTAAAGAGATTGCTCCTCTGACTACTGGTTTTCAAGGTTAAAGGTGCATTGATAGAAAGAAGGTTGCAGGTAGAACTTC
Source organism: Berberis thunbergii (assembly GCA_003290165.1). Taxonomy (NCBI): domain Eukaryota; kingdom Viridiplantae; phylum Streptophyta; class Magnoliopsida; order Ranunculales; family Berberidaceae; genus Berberis; species Berberis thunbergii. The sequence goes on along the minus strand of QNQO01011094.1, from coordinate 152,483 downwards.
ACCTAATAAAGTACTAAGGGCAAACTAAAGCAAAGTAAATCATTTTTTGCTCTAACTAGACTTTGAAGTATGAAGAAGAAGTCAGTGTTGTTTTCCGGTTTATATTAAAAGCTATTCAGAACAAAGAATTTTTGTTCTGAATCCAAACAATGGGCTGCTTACTCTAGTCAAAGCAAAATTTTGGAACTTCAAACTCTAATTAGAACTAGTCTTATAGCCTTAAAGAAAACAAATGTGTCAGAGATAGGACAGGGTGCTTCAAACACCCATGTCCATATGTGCACCATTCCTAGTCATTCAAGTAGCAATAACATAGAAACTGAAAATTTGGAGCGCTTAACAATGCAGATTATTTATTAACTATATCCAATGGTTATTAGATATTAACAACAGAAGAATAAAACAAGGAAAAAAAAAATATCCGATGTTTGCGGAAATACTCACTGCAGAGAAATGAACTCCATCCAATCAAAAGGGTTTTCCACATTATACTTCTTCTGACACCCCAGAGTTACCTGCAAAATAGTAAGTTATTTAATCTATTCGTTCAATTGGAACAGACCATATGTCAAAAGGTAGATCAGTAGAAATTGGGTTACCAGAAGGCGATCTGCAACGAACTTAATGTATTGACTCATGAGAGTTGAGTTCATGCCGATCAGTGCACATGGAAGAGCGTCGCAAACAAAAGTTGTCTCAATATCCACAGCTTCTCCAACTATTTGGTACACCCTTTGCCAACTCAATTGCTTCCTTAACAAGCTGTTAGCAAATAAAAATAATAATTATTAGTGTGGCTCACAAGTGAGTTTAAGTATGTCATGTAATAAAAGTGCAGTTTGTGCGCAGGAATTGAGTATGATAATCATCAAGCACAAATCCAGATCAGGGGTTCAATCTTTGACTAACTGTGCCAACCAATCCACTCCCCAAAACTGAGGTATTCAGACAACCTCTCACACTCTCAAATGGGTCTGTCCTCATGCCTAACCTGTGAGGCCCATTTTAAGTAAATGTCCACCATCGACATAACAACTGACAGCTTTCCCACTGAAAATCAAATAGCCCCAATGAAAACTCCAATCCCTGGAGTGAAGTCATGTGAATACTTTCTCCCACAAGATGTTTTAAGCTTTAGCTACCAAAAGCATCCTACCATTCTTTACAATTATATATGAATATGACAAATCGTGTTGAGATTTCGAACATGCTATATGAGCAATGCCTAACAGAAAATTATGAAATGCTAACCACCCACCCGTATAAAAGACAGGCAAAGTCACAGTGGAGGCCCTCATCTCTTGAGATAAGTTCATTTGAGAAGGTCAAACCTGGCAAAAGTCCTCGCTTTTTCAGCCAAAAAATGGCACAGAAACTGAGAATAGAAGATAGAAATGTGTGAGATATCATCTAAAAGGTTAAAAGAGTAATATATAAGAATCATGAGATACAAATATTACCTCCCAGAGAAAAATACCCCTTCAACACATGAGAAGGCAACTAGTCTCTCGGCAAATGATGTGGAGCTGTACATTGGCAATAAGATCAATAAGAACGATTTTTTTTATTCTTTTGGGTCAACGAAGTGAGACTTCTTATTACAAACAATAACACAACAATACAAATAGATAAGCTGAGGAAGTCTATCACATGTCAAATTATTGATGAGACACCTACAACACCCCATGCCCTCTTCATAAGAGCAAGAACGATTTTGAAAATACTATGAAATCATGTACTCAAAAGTTTTCCAGTTGCATTCCAACCAAACAGCCAACAAAATGTCATGATAACGAGCTGCAACTTGTTCACTTTGGACGAAGTCAAGGCTAGCCTCTAATAAAAAAAAAAAAGGAAAATGACTTTTATGGCCTACTTCATAAAATAGACCATTTAGATATCATAGTTGATGTAATGACTAATTTGTACCTACTTTTATACTTTTATGACCAACAAGAACTTTTTTATTAACCCAGGTTAACTCATAAAGTTATAGGACATTTTTACCCTTCTGAAACAAATAGAAAACCTAATTTTATACATTTATGACCAACAATGACTTTTTTTTATTAATAATTCTAATTTTTATTTTTTACCCTTGACCCCCTCCCACCCCATATCGCTGGTAGGTATCAATATTAATGATTCTAGTTATGAACAACCAATTATAAGTTTTCATTGACTGACAAGTTAATCAAATTATTATGTTAAGGTTTGGTAAACTTTTCATAATGTAGTTTTTTTTTTTTTTTTTTTTGAAAGGCAAGCCGGTTTTTTCAGCCTAAGATCCGTAACCTAGTCCCGAGATGCGACCTACGGGTCGAAAACCACCCCGAAATAAATATGCCTCCAGTGGGTCTCGAAGCAAGGATCTGTGGAACAAGTCCACAATGCCTTAACCAATCGACCACAGCCCCTTTGGCTTCATAATGTAGTTAATGATGATTAGAAATTTGGTTTTAATTATTTAATCAAATCAATTTGATCAACTTGTCATAAATTTGATTAGAGAAGATTACAGGTACCGTGCATTATCTTTTTTAATGATAATTAGAAATTTGGTTTTAATAATCATTGCTTCTTATTCCATAATGGAGTTAATAAAATCAATTTTTCCACTATCGAAATTCGATTTCCTATTTTTTAATGTATGGTACCTGTAAAGTAATGTATTTTATTCTCTGTCGCTATTTAGTCACAAATTATCTACCACAGAGCATGATCATAGCCTCAAAGGTAAAATGAGAACCAATATTGAATAAGATAATTTCATGTAAACTAAATAGTGACAGAGAATTGAAACAACCATTAATTAAAACAAAAAAATTTATTTTTCAAACTCAGATATACTGTCACAACCAGTCAAATTAAACACATTCAGAGTGACAAAACGTTCAATAATTAAAAAAAAAATGCTAACATGAAAATATTAATGTAGCCATTTGTAGCTAACAAATGTAATAAAATAATTGCTCAAACTGCAATTAAAGAACAAGATAACATAAAAATAAAATTAACAAAAAACAATAATGATTAATGAGGTGGGAGGGGGGTTAAGGTTAAAAAAAAGTAATAATAACAAAAAAATAAAAATTAGAATCATTAATAAAATAGTCATTGTTGGTCACAAAAGTATAAAATTATGTTTTTTTATTTGTTTAGGAAGGGTAAATATGTCTTATAAGTTTATGAGTTAATGAAATAGTCATTGTTGGTCATAAAAGTATAAATGTAGGCACAAATTAGCCATTACATCAACTACGGTATCTAAATTGTCTATTTTGTGAAAAAGTAGGCCTTAAAAATCATTTTCCGTAAAAAAAAAAAAAACCTAGCCATTAAAATTGTTAGGAATCTGAGCAAGGAGAGGAACAGAGTAGGAGATGAACTTCTTGTGTGTTATATTCATTATTTTCATGTCTATATATACAAACTGAGATTAGCTAGCTTCTCTTGATTGCATGGATTACAAGGATGTTACAGCTGCGATAACGAAGAGTTACAGCTACAACTTACAATTAGGTAGCATCCCTATAATGTAGGGATTTGTACAGGGGTACAATTGGTCAAGTTAGCATATTACTCCCCCTCAAGTTAGAGGATGGATGTTGTGAATGCCCAACTTGCTTTATAATAAATGGAATTGGTCTTTTCCCAACTTGCTTGATAATAAATGGAATTGAATCGTTGGTGCTTTGTGGGAATATGGAATGTTTTAAGGTGCCCTTGTTGTACCCACTCACATACAGGGTGGCTTCCAATTCTATGTGTTTGGTATGTTCATGGAAGACAGCAATGTGAAGGGTTGCTTGGTTATCACAGTAAAATGTCATTGGCATAGGATGTGGAATGCCAAGATTATTGAATAGATAACGCAACCATATGAGTTCACAAGCGGTGGCAACCATGGAAGGATATTCAGATTCTGCTGAAGATCGAGAAACAGTAATTGTTTCTTTCTTTTCAACTTTTCCATGATATTGAACTGTTACCAAGGAATGTGCAAAATCTTGTGATGGAGCGCCACATCATCGGACAACCAGCCCAATTAGAGTCACAATAAGCTAATAATTGGAGGGAGTTGTTGGATGAGAACAATAAACCTTGATCTGATGTACCATTGTACCTTTTAAGAAGCGAAGGACACGTAAGGCAACTTTGAGATGGGGGCATGAGGATTGTTCATAAACCGACTTAGTATATGAACTGGGTAAGCAATATCTGGTCGTGTTATGGTTATGTAGATCTTACATCCTACCAAATGACGGTAAGAAGTAGGGTCATCAAGTAAGGATCCATCAAGCTTCAAGTTTTGTTCCATAGGGAAACTAGTGGCGAGAGTTCCTAGCATGCCCATGTTTGTAAGAATTCCAAGGTGTATTTCCGTTGAGAGAGAGAAATTCCTTAGGATGAGTAGCCTACTTCTATGCCCAAGAAGTATTTAGAGACCCAAGTTCCCTGATGTTGAATGACATATGGAGTAGGTGCTTCTCTGAGATGATAGCATTTGGATCATACCTGTAATAAGAATATCATCAACATAGATGAGGATTAAAGTGTGAGATGAGCCCTTGATGTTAGTGAAGAGGGTATAACCGGCCTTAGATTGTTTGAAGCCAACACCCAACAATAGAAGAGAGTTTGAAACCAGTTTTGATTCACCTATTTGAGACCATAAAAGACTTGCTCAAGTGTCAAACTTGTGTTTCCCGTTGTTTTTTTAGAACCCTGGCGGAATTCGCATATAGACTTCTTCGTCACGATCTCCATACAAAAACACGTTATTCATATCGAGTTGATGTAATGGCCATCCTTTTGATGCCGCCAAAGCTAAAAAGCAAACATAGTAACAAGTTTCGCAACTGGTGTGAAAGTCTCATGGTAATCAAGCCCTTCTTGTTGAGTGGATCCCTTAGCAACAAGTCTCGCCTTACATTGAATTTGATTTTGTAAAACCACTTGCAATCAACATGATGTTTTCCATGTATTGTTCTGTTCAAGAGCATAGATTTTATGAGCCATAGCTTCTTGCCATTTTGTATACTGCATTTTAAAGGTTTTGGGTTCAAAGGTAGTAGAAATGGCTCTAGCGAAGGACTGGTGAGAGGGAGACAGTTAATCATAAGAGATATAATTGCATACGGGGTAAGGAGTACCTTGAGGAGCCATACCCCTCAAAACTTAAGCTCTGATACCAAATTAAATTGCTAACTTCTCTAAAAGCTTAAGCTAGTAGAGAGAGCATAGCTAGCATATATCAAGGTCGGGGTCAGTGGATTTCTAGTCTCAATACTCCCCCTCAGTGTAATGGCTGGAAAAAACTTGAGCAATTGTGCTGGGCAAGAATAGAACCTCCAACCTTTTTGAACCAAAACACAAATCTGAGCAAGGAAAGGAACACTGTAGGAGATGAAAAACTTCTTGTGTTATACTCATTCTTCATGTTTATATATACAAACTAGGATTAGTTAGCTTTCCTTGATTGAAAGGATTACAAGGATGTTACAGTTACAACTAGGTAGCATCCCTATAATGTAGCATCCCTATAATGTAGGGGTTTGCACACGGGTATAATTGGTCAAGTTAGCCTACTAAAAATGACATTACCAAACTTGAGCACATTGTACCATAGTATGTACACAAGCATGAGGTAGAAGGACAACAAAAAGGAGATGATCAACATATCTCAAGTAGAGAAACATAGGGGCAAGTATTGACAAGAGTTACTTTTCTTGATCAAACTATCTTGAATTGATATTTTACAAAGCCCAATTGTCCAAAAAGGAAGTTGATATAGTAATCATATAATACAAATACCAAAAGTCCCAAACAAATAAGTTGTTGGGAACCAAATCCATTATAGGGATGATACTAGTCAGTAAAGGAGCTTGTTTAAAATTGGATTATAGAGAGATATGTCAAGTACACGTGCATGAGACCACATTCGAACAAAATTGGGTGTTAATGTGATACTAAATCAGATATATCTGGGAAAAATAGAAACAAAACTATCAAAATGAAACTATGAAAAATACGAGTATAAAATGTCAAACCGCAACCTTGAAATGAAAAAATGGAAATGAACAAGGATGTTGATTATTCATAAGGAGTGACATAAGAGAATTAAGTTTTAAAAGTATATAAAAAATGAGATTGAGGAACAAGATTTTTAAAATCATCTCCTTCTTAATAAATATTTTAAACCTTCTCTAAAAAGGAATAAAAACACATATAGCTACATTAATTATTATGTTAGGAATGATAGATGAGTAGAAATTCTTCAAGAGAGTTTTGCAGGGTGTGCAAAAGCAAAGGGAAAATCTCAAAATCCTTATTGTAGGAATCATAAACTTTAAAATTCATTCTCCACTGGTCATCACTGACCCCTAGTGTCAGCCATCATTTATCAGAATTTCACCTTGATTGTTTAATAAAAACATAAGGGGCAATATATGGCCTAATAGCTTGATTGCATCTACAGTTCTTTTAGTAAATGACTCAAAAGATACTCCAAAATTATTACTTTATTACCATCCTTCTCATGGGTAAAGAAAACGAGTTTGAATTCTCAACAAGAATAAAACATTAATACATGTAGCAAATGTGGAGATACCTTTGTATCCAATTCAAAGCCCACTTGGCTTTATCAGCAACACAAGGAATGCTTTCAACAGCAGTGAACAACCTGTGCTTCTCTTTGGAGTCCTTGATGTATGTCTCCAAGAGTAAGCTGTACATCTCTGAGAAGAAACCAAAGACTGCATAATAAGATCACTAAGTAAAACTAATAGAGAAAAAAGGAATCTGTAACTTCAAAAGTTTTACCAGAATGAACATTTTCCATGGCAATTTGGAATCCATAAAATGCCCGAGCCTGCAAAGTACAAGTTTCAATAATAATAGTCAGAAGAATGTGAAATGGAGATCATTGTTTTTGGCAAACTGACATCCTGAATTGTTTCCCGATACAAATAGAACACCTGATATTGAAATTTTCAAAATGTAAAGTAGTTTTGTACCATGTTGTCACCCAATAATAGAAAAGAGGAACCAATCACAAAACAAATTTCACACATCTCCTATTACATAATTGATAAGAATTACATTATAAGGTTGGATAACATATATTGCTAAAGTGAAATGTGATAGCATCGGGGTCGCACCCGCTAATTGCATAGAGAACTATAAAAGTTAAGGATATCCATGTAAATGGAGAACAATACAGAGAGCAAGGAGCAGAGAATGACCTCTGGAACTTGAATGTCTTTCAGAAACCTCACTGCCAAGTTCTCCAAAACAATGCCATCAGAAGCAGCGAAGAAAGCCAGGACATGGCTTATGAAGTACTTCTCAGAATCGGAGAGCGCTTCCCACTGCTTGACATCTTGGGAGAGATCAACTTCTTCAGCTGTTGACCAATTGACAAATAATCATGTCATAAACTTTTAATGCTTAAAAGGCCAATAATTCCCTGATGAGAGAAACTTATGAAACAGTAACTTCACAAAAGGTTAACAGAACTTGAATTTTGAGATCATCAAGCATGAAAACTTCATTTCAAAAAATTCTTACACTACCGCAAACTGTAGTGGCAAAGAATGAAAATTGACCAGAGAAGGCTCTAGACGGATACTTGGAAATAAGGATTGGAATGTTAGACTCTTAACAATTATTCAACTCAACAAAATACAAAAAGAAGAAAAAATATACCTGAAAGGTCGGTTAAAAAATTGAAAAATATATGATTCTAATTGCGAGTCAAATTTAAACTTTGGAATTCTTAACTTTTTTCCCACCAATTTCAAGCATTACATCATTCATTCCTGAATCTACAGTCCAACATCCAGATGCCTTCGTAGATTTGTAATGAATCAGACTCAAAAGATGAGTTAAGTCCCCAAATCCATTCTCCAAAGAGAAGATAACAAACCAATACATAGGCAATGGTACGGGTTTAATCTATAAGTTCAAGGGAATCATAAATCATAGGGAAGATCAATTACAAAAACAAATGGGAAAACCCCAATGAAGTGGGACAAAATTGAGTAAAGTAACCAAACAAACTAACACATAAAGAGATGGAAACCCCAAATTGGAAGTGGAGTTTTGCAATCAAAACTACAAAACAGAGTGATAGAGTCAAATGTGTAAACCCCAATTCACAAATTACTGAAAAACAGAGTATTCAAAATCGAGTAAAATTGAGAAAAATAACCAAGCAAACAAACAAAAAATGGGAAGAAACCAAAATCGGTAGTTGGAAAACAGAACCCAGACAATAAAATAGAGTAATAGAGTCGAACTGAAGGAGACAATGTAATCAAAACATACCCAGTTCACAAAACTTGAAAGAGAAGAAACCCCAGAGTGCAGAAATGGATGAAACAGAGAGATACACAAAAATTGGGATTAATGATCAGAAGTTTTACCAGTCCAGAAACTTGCTTGAGCCTTCTTGTACATCTCCCAGAGTTGCTTGTATTTGACAGGAAACATACAGAACCTTTGAGGATTCTCCATCAAAATTGGTTCTTCTTCATCTACTACTACTACTTCCCCTTCTCTTTCAATTCCATTTTCTTCTTTCAAAGAACCCATGTTTCTCTCCTTCCTTCCAATTTCACCAGATTTTCGCTTTGTGTTTCTCTCAGTTTGTGTTGTGTGTTCTATATGTTTCGTGTACAAACCCTCCTTAAACCCCGCGAGAATAGAAGATTGATGGGATGAAAGGTACAGATATTTAAAATCCACAAACTTAAACTTTGGTTAAAGAATACGAAAAAGACAACTCTGCTCATTATTGTCGAGCTCAAAATTCCCTATCAATCCAAAAGGCAAAAGGGCAACTACTACTCTACACCGCCAAAAGCGTTTTATCATATTATATTTTTTTATTTATTTATTTTTTTTACTAATTCACACCACTCAAAAATTGTTTTTAAGAAAATAGTAACATAAAAACAGAGTAACTTTCGACTTATTTAAATCCTCAATTAAAACTGATTCTCAAGTTCATCAAAACATGAAAATTGTAATACTCTGAGTTATCTAATAAATACAATTTAAATCATTTGAAAATGTTTTGAAATGAACAAGTTATGTTCATTTTACTAAAGTCGTGCAAATCTGTCTTGCAATGAAAACGGGGTAGTGTCCCTGACTTTCAGCTAACTTATATACTCGATTGAGACCGATTCTCAAACTCATCAAATCGCGAAAATTGTAGTGCTATCAGTTATTTAACAAACACAATTTGAATCACTACGCCCATTTTACTAAAGTCGCACAAATTTGTCCGAAAAAAATATGTTCGGCCCAACCAATGCGAGATTTTTGCAAAACCTCGCAAAGTAAATCTCGCATTGGTTGGGGCGAACAGATTTTTATTTTCAGACAGATTTGCGCAACTTGAGTTATCTAACAAACACAATTTGCAAAAGCTCGCACAACACATTGCGAGGTTCTGCAAAAATCTCGCATTGATTGGGGTGAACAAATTTTTTTTCGAACAAATTTTTGCGACTTTAGTAAAATGGCCATAATTTTCTCATTTTTAAAATATTTTCAAGTGATTCAAATTGTGTTTGTTAGATAACTCATAACACTACAATTTTCGCGTTTTTTGATGAGCTTGATAATCGATCTCGATCGAGCATATAGGTTGGCCAAAAGTCAGGGATACAACATTGTTTTCATATTTGCGCGACTTTAGTAAAATTACCACAACTTGAGGATCATTTCAAAACATTTTCAAGTGATTCAAATTGTGTATGTTAGATAACTCATAGTACTAAAATTGTCATGTTCTGATAAGCTTGAGAATCGGTCTCAATCGAGCACATAAGTTGGCGAAAGTCAGAGACACTACCTCATTTCCATTGTGAGATAGATTTGTGTGACTTTAGTAAAATGACCATAACTTGCTCATTTCAAAATATTTGCAAATGATTCAAATTGTGTTTACTAGATAACTCATAGTACTAAAATTTTCATGTTTTTATGAGCTTGAGAATCAGTCAGGATCGAGCACATAAGTTGGCTGAAATTCAGGGACACTACCTCGTTTCCATTGCAAGATAGATTTGCGTGACTTTAGTAAAATGGCCATAACTTGCTCATTTCAAAATATTTACAAGTGATTCAAATTATGTTTATTAGATAACTCATAGTACTACAACTATCGTGTTTGATGAGCTTGATAATCGGTTTCGATCTAGCATATAAGTTGGACGAAAGTAAAGGGCACTACCTCATTTTGGTTGTGAGACAGATTTGCGCGACTTTAGTAAAATGACCATAACTTGCTCACTTCAAAACATTTTCAAGCGATTCAAATTGTGTTCATTAGATAACTCAGATTACTACAATTTTTGTGTTTGATGAGTTTGAGAATCGGTCTCGATCGAGCATATATGTTGAACCAAAGTAAGAGATATTACCCTATTTTCAGAGACAGAGAGGGTGAGAGAGGTGACAGGGTAGTAGTGGTGCTTGATGGAGAATAAAGGGAGAAAGGTGGTGGTGATGAGATCGAGAGAAGTGGCAGTGGCGAGGTGGTGGTGATGATGGCGGTGTTTGGTGGATAATAGAAGGAGGGGGAGAAGTGAAAATAATAAAAAGGAAAGAAAATAAGATGAAGATGGGGGAGGAGAGAAAAAAAATTGAGTTTTTATTGGTAGTGTAAGAGATAAGTGGTGGTGTGGGAAATAAAGTAGGTGGTGTGGGAGAGAAAATATTATTTTAGTGGTGTGAAAGAACACTTTTGGTGGTGTAGAGTAGTCGTTGCCATCCAATATCCAGAGATTAGTATGTAGTAGGGTTGGGCGGGTCCGGGTAACCAGCCCGAAAACCTAAAACACGAAGCCCCGATCGAATTTTTGAAAACTGAAATTTGAGAACCGAGACCGGACCGAATAAGGCCGGTTAATTATATCTCGGTTAACCAAATTCTCGGGTCGGGTTGGGTCGGTCTCGGTCCAATCTATTTCAACCTATATTTTTTTTCTCTCCCCTCTCCCTTATATTCCCTATCCATTAGGAAAATAAAAAATAAAATACAAAGACGATAAGTAAGGGGTTGGTCGGTTTAGGATGATGGTGGTGATGACGAGCTTGATTATGGTGGCGATTGGGGGTGGCGGAGGTGAGGATTATGAACAACAATATTCCTGAACCATCAGTGGGATCCGTGCTTTTGAGGTTGAAGAGCGAGTAGCTCTATGCATCCAAATTTGGTCGATTGGGGGTGGCGGACAAAGTAACCTAACCCTTTCGCCACCATCCTGTAACCTAACCCTTTTCGCCCTTCCCATTCAAGTGCATCGCATGCTAACAAAGTTTTGGCTCCCCTAAAGGAGCTCCGACTCTCTATTTCTCTCAACAAATCAAATTGGGGTTTCATCATTTCACCATATCTCACTCTCTCTCTTTCTTATCTATATTGCAAACAACAACAACAACAACAATGTCGAAACCATGGGGAGGCATCGGTGCTTGGGCAGTGGATGTGGAGCGGGCCAAAGCCAAATAGAAATAGAAACAACGAGCTAACTTGAAAATTGTGAGGATTACTGGCAGACAAAGTGACTTCGCCTTCTTCATGATCCCTGATCGTCTCTTGGAGTAGGTGACTTGCCTGTTTGTCGAGTTTTCGATCCTCTTGATCTCGATCTTTCCTCTCCCCATGCTCGCTGTACCAACTCTTCTTCACAAGAACAATAAGAAGAAGAAAAAAATGGTAAAAGTGATGGAGAAGATAAGTAAAAATGATGGAAAACAATAAATACTACAAGAGGAAATGATTGCCAGTTTGGTGAAAGAAGTAGAAGCAGTGAGAACGTGTTGTGTGTTTGCAATTTTGGATAAAATCTTTGTTCCACTTTAGTTGGTGGGATCGGACCTCTGATTACCGTCATTTAATTTGGACCAGACTTGTCATTGGGCTATTAAAAGGCTATTGTCTATTTAAACAACGGGTCGGGCTCGGTTAACTGACTATTTAAGATTGCTGGAATCGAGGATCGGACCAAAATTTTCGGGTCGAGCCTAAAAACCAAACCGAAATTTAAAAATCAATTATAAAACCGAACCGACCGGTTCAGATTGGGCCGGTTCCCAGTTCGATTCGGTTTTTCGCTCCAAATTGCCCAACCCTAGCAGGTGACTAGAGTCACATGTTAGATACATGCGGAGCATTTAAGTGCATTACTAGCAAAGACTTTGGTCTTCTAACGTTTGACTGATTGGGAATTTGGTTTTTGAGGTGCGAACTTCATTTAAACAAAATGGATGGTTATGATTATGTTTTGGGGAGCACTGCGGAAAAAAAAAACCTTAAAATAACTTTCAATAAATCCCATAAAATTAAATTTCCTATGGGTCAAATGTATAAGTCTAAATATATTTTCCATATTTTAGACCTTTTGTTTAGATGACGATGATAAAATAATAAAGAATATTTATCATAAGAAAACGTAACAAGGAATTCTTAATCGATGCTTATCCGTCCCTCCGATTCACCAGATATTCGTTGAGTCTTCTCTTATTTGTTTGTGTTTTTTTTTTCAAATAAGGAACCATTCCAATAAACCCAGCAAATTGAAATTTTCCATGTGTCAAACTTCTATATAAGTTTGAAATATATTTTTCATACTTTAGATCTTTTTTTTGGATAATGATGATAAAGTAATAAGGAATAATTATCATTAAAAAATAGTGAGGAATTCTTGATCGACGCTTCTCCGTCCTCCCATTCACCATATATTCATTGGATTTCCTCTTATGTGTGTGTTGTCTATTTTTTTCATGAAAACCTTTCTTATACTCCTGCCAGAAAAAATAAAAATATATAAAAAAAAATGTGCTCAGTTTAAGATGATTTAGATGGCGGTTTTTTGTGCATTCTTATCGGTTCATTGAATCTTCAACAAAAAAAATAAAAAAAGAATAATAAGATGTAACAAAAACAAATCAGAAACTCTTCAAAAAATACTCTCATAAAAATAATTTTCCTATAATCTAAATTTTCGTATAACTCTAAAATCTATTTTCCACGCTTTAAATATTTTGTTTTGACGAAGCTAAACTAATAAGGAGCTTTTAAGCCATTATCTATAGTGAATTTAAACCTATTATTTTAGAAGAATTTCTTAAATGGTATTTCATTATTTTCTATTTATTTATGCAAAATTTATAATAAAAAAAAACTCATTTTAGGAGCATCAATTATTCACGATATCTCGTATAAAATAAAAGATATTTCTTAAGTATGCAATGCATCTGACAAGTTTACGATGAGGACTCCTTCCGCCTTCTATTTGGACATGTCCCTACCTATTACTCGCATATTTACAAATACAAATAATTACTAATGAGATGTTTAGTTAATTTCATCATATTTACTACTTATACCAATTGTATGTTAGCATGTGTATACCAATTGTATGTTAGCATGTGTAGATAGTTTAAGAGAAAACAAGAAGATGTATTTATATACATCATAAACAAAATTTAGCTTCAACATTTCCAAAATATCATCAAATATTTGAAGTTTGTTGCATGTAAGTATGGCTTGATAATCACTTATTCGAACCATCTCCTATACTTTGCAATTTAGGCTCCGTTTGATACATGGTAAAAGACTGCATAATGCAGAGTTAATGGGTGTTTAAATTTTTTAAAACTTAAATTCAAGACCTCTGCATCTCATAGTTATAAAATTATGCAAAACTTTGCGGAACAAAATCTCTCGCATTTCTTTGCAAAATTATTATCAACTTCACGAGTACTCCCAACTCCTTCATAAACACTCAATCACAACTACCATCACGCCACTACCGCAACCATAGCCCTCATAACAACCACTGCTACCACATTACTATAGTAACCATTATGGAGTGGTTCCATATGGGTTGAACCATTGGTTAGCACATTCATATTCCAAATTTAGTTAAAAATTACACACTTACAGTCCTTAATTTTGCTTAAAAAAATATTATGTCGAAAAATGTCAAAAAGAAAAATAAAAATTCTTGACCCAACGGAAAAAAAAAAAATCTAGACTCTTTCCAACCTCAAACCAATAAGATAAGAAACTCCCCATACTGCCAATTATTAAATTTGGTTATTTATCCTTTGACCTCCATTAGTACTTGCTTATCCCTTCTTGTTAATCCCAGTTTAGATACCATTAATTAGCATAATTGTGTCAAACACCCAAATTGGATCTTGACTGTTAAGCCAATGATATTGACTAACGAGATACATCCACAAAATTTATATGCCCATGGGTGCCAAATAGTAATTTTAAGAAAACAACGGGTGCCAAAAGGTTAAGTAAGTGGCAAAAGTCTTTGCCTTAGATTGATGTATTGACCAACTCCGGTAAATAACTAACATTGGGAAAGAAGTTTACTCTATCATTGATTATTTCAAGCAAAACATTGACCATAATCAACCACAAACCAAAAAAATTGCAATACAAATATAAGTCACTGAAGCATAAATTTTGACATTACAATCACTAAAGCTAAAAATAAGTGACACTTGATGTATAAAAAATAAAAAGTGAAACTTAATGCATCAAAGGACAATATTACAACTATCAAAGCTAAACCAAAGTGATATTCAAACCACAATTCCAATTGCATACCTAAAATATGTTTCAAACAATTCCAATTACTGATGCGTCAATTATAGAAAAATTAAAACAATTGATAAGAAAAATCCTTAGTTTTTTTGTATATATTCAAACTATAAATATTGAAATGCATGACCAACTCTCCGACATTAATTATCTTGTGCCATGTCTCTTTCAATATTTAACTTTTTATTGTCTAATAAATACACACTATATTTTAGGTGATTACTAATATTTGGCTACGGCATGCCACCCAAATTGTCAGGTCATGCATTCAATGTAAATTCATAGAAATCAATACAAAATTTACCTTTTGACACCAGCTGTTTTCTTAAAATTACCATTTGACGCCCACAACAATTTTGCAAATTTGTTAATGTATCTAGTTAGTCAACATGTACAATGGAATTTCGTTAACTAATGGTATCCAAACTTAAGTATGAAATAATTAATGGGAGTGAAGATAAGGAACCATGTTTTGCAATCAGGATGATGTGACATTGTTAGATGATTTTTTTACAACCTCGAGATACATATAAACCTTTTGGAGATTTCATCATTATTTTGAGATCATGCCATGTCACCCTAGTTGCAAAAACCTGATTTTTCAGCATTTTTGAATGAGAGTTGTTACATGTATTTGGTTCAATGTCCTCAACCTTATCTTTTAAATTTAGCTTTTAAAATTTGTTTGGTGTACCCAACCAAAATTTGCTAATATTAAAACGTACAAAATATGTTACTCATATTGTTATTGTTGATTGAGGACTTTGTATAAAGTATTTCTAATGTAAATGTTTGGATGTCGGATTATTTAAGGTTTTGAATGCAATTTTTTGGAATTTGATATAATAGTTGCAACAATTTTGAAATTGTATTGATTGATATTTTTTGTTTTTAATATGTATTGATTTTGTCAACCCCTTTATAGTTAATCACATTGAAATTTAACGAATGCATGATTGAATTTTAGTTTTATAGTTTATAAATTTAATAGCCAATTAACGCTTATAAATGAGAAAATTTTACATCAAATAATATTTATTATTATTAAAATATGATAAGTCAGTGTTAACTACATTTAGTTGATGCAACAAAGTCTAAATATCCAAAACTACCATTGCGATAAAGAGTTTGGTGCAACCGATGATACATGTAAGGTAAATAGTCCATTAAAGTTTTTGAAAAAAAAAGTGAGGATATTGTTTGATGCTGACCTGGCCGAATATCCGCCTTACAAAATCCCCCAAGAAACTCCAAACCAATTCCTCCATTCTAGAACCATCTCCACTCCTTACCTAAAACCCTTGTTATTATTTTTGAGAGGGTTTATAAAGATTGATACTTTCAACACTCAACAATTCTATCTTCTCAAATCTCAACTTCAAACGCTCGAAGACTTCACCTTGAAACGCCCAATTTTCTTAACGTTAGGGTTAGGGTTTTCAAGATGGCCCCCGTTCTCAGCAGGAGCTTGACCTCTGTGTCACCTTCTCTCTCCTTCACCTCTTCACGGAGCAAACAGAGTCAGAGAGTAGGAGGAACAACAGCGAAGTTTACAAATGCTTTTATGCCCCAAAATGTTGTCTTTAGAAATGGGGTTTTGGGTGGTGGATTGAAATGGAAGCTCGATAGGAGGGAGAGCAGTCTCACTGTTCGATGCAAGGCCGCTGTTGCGGAGAAGGAGGTTGCAGAAGAGAAGTATGAGTACCAGGCTGAGGTAATCTTCTCTTCTTCCTTATTTGATTATATTTTGGGTTCTTAGATTTCAATTTGATTCTGTTTTTTTTGGTTCAATTGAAGACGGATTGTTCCCTAAATGAGTTTTGGTACTTTTTGGAATTTCATGAAACCCAATGTTAACAAGTCATTAAAAAGTTTTTTTTTTTTTTTCATTTATTTGCTAACCCTCTGTAAAGATTGGGATTTTTCATTTGTTTTGTTATAAAATAGTCATTTATAACTTACTTCCTTCGAAATGGGATCAAACTCTAAACTTAATAATGGATGTTAGTTTGATTGATGTGTTATGTGCCATAAACTTGAGGAAACATTCACTAAAGATTTAAGCCAAAACAGATAAGCTCCTCATCTCAAGTACTTTTAGGTTGTATAATGGAGTGAAGCATCCAAATTGCTTCTACTTATTAAAGTCTTTGTTTTTAGATAATGTGTTGCATGGCTTAAACAGTAAGTTATATTTTCTTTAGTCCACCAGTTGAAACACAAAATGCAATAACTGTGAAGGGTTAACAGAACTTTTTTTTTGTTTACTCTTTTTAGTATCTTTTTAGGTGTTTGCTTTACTTTCCACATATCTAATCTTGATCTAAATTCTGACCTTTGAAAAATGGCTGCAGGTAAGCCGTCTGTTGGATTTGATAGTTCACAGTCTATACAGCCACAAAGAAGTCTTTCTTCGAGAGCTTGTGAGGTAGGCATTCTAAGATATGTACACAAGCTTTTATCATTCTTTCGTGTGATCCATAAAACTTATATTAGTAAGAAAAGATAAGTTAAAACTTAAAAGATGAAATTGTATTATGGATGCTTGTTAAAGTGTTTTTTGAACCTTTAGCTGTTTATAAAGATCTGTATTAGTACTTCGTTAGGGCAATAGAAAATCTGATTTTTTGAAGCTCATAAAATCAATTCTGTGACCAATTCTGAATGGAGTTTGATGTTTGCTTTTCTAGGAAGCAGCATGCTTAAGATAAGCTATACTCAGTGACAAACACAGCCTTTATATTTTTTAACTAAGCTTTCTTCAAAGCTGAATAGATATGTATTTTTTTTCTTCCTGTTTTGATTCTGATTGGATACTGTTTTGTCTTCTATAGTAATGCAAGTGATGCTCTAGATAAGCTCAGATTCTTGAGTGTGACAGAACCTGCACTTCTTGGCGAGGCCGGTGATCTTGAGATCCGCATTAAGCCAGACCCAGACAATGGAACCATCACAATCACGTAAGATGACTTTGATCGTATTTTATTTTGATCTCTAATGATCAATGAACTTAGTTGTTTTGTGTTCTGAGCTTGCAGAGATACCGGTATTGGAATGACCAGAGAAGAACTCATAGATTGTCTTGGAACTATTGCCCAAAGTGGTACCTCAAAATTCTTAAAAGCTCTGAAGGTACTTCTTTCTGATTTTGCATACACTTTTGTGATTCATGGGTTCACATGTTGTACTTAGTGGACACCAGTACTCAGCATTTTCTCACATGATATAGGAGAATAAAGATCTTGGGGCAGACAACGGCTTGATTGGCCAGTTTGGAGTTGGATTTTATTCTGCCTTTCTTGTTGCTGAAAAGGTATGTTCTCAATTTTTGCAAATTAGACTTATCATGTCTTGCTTTACATATAGCACTATAGCAGAATATATTTTATTGACTTTTTGATTCACATACTGATTGATTGAAATATGTTTTTGTTATTAAACTTGGTGTAGGTAACAGTGTCAACAAAGAGTCCAAAGTCAGATAAGCAGTATGTTTGGGAATCTGTAGCAGACAGTAGCTCATACGTGATTAAGGAAGAAACTGATCCTCAAAAGCAACTCCCCCGGGGAACACAAATTATCCTTCATCTAAGAGTATGTATCATTGTTGCTTTCTTGCTCATTGATGAACTAAAATTTGTCTCAACAGCCATTGAAACTCTACCTTTTGCTCTTGCAGCCTGATGACAAGTACGAATTCTCTGAGCCTGCCAGGATTCAAGGTTTAGTGAAGAACTACTCACAGTTTGTTTCCTTTCCTATTTACACGTGGCAAGAAAAATCAAGAACTGTTGAGGTTAGTATGTCATTCTGTTCTAGCTCTCACTGTTGTTTCTTGTCTTCCAGTTTGACTTTTAGGAGTCATTATCTTTGAAATTTGAATATCTAAATTTTTCTAGGTCCTTTATGGTACATTATTTTGAAAGCAATGTCTTTGCGCAGGTAGAAGAGGAGGAAGAACCGAAGGAGGGTGAAGAAGCAAAGCCCGAGGTAATCATTCAGGTATCTAGTTTTGGTCCCTTTTCCAGATAGCATACTCAACCTAAAGTTACTTGTTTGCAGGAGGAAAAGAAGAAAAAGACGAAGACCGTAACTGAGAAATATTGGGACTGGGAACTAGCCAATGAGACCAAACCTATTTGGGTAAGATTGTAGACCATTATTCCAACACACTTTATAGTACTTGTCTAACTTCTTAAAACTGTTGGCAAGTTTGAGATTTTGTATCCCTACACGTCGCTGATACGTGTCTCCTTTTGTTGAATTATAACATGCTTCAGTATTCATCATTGTGTGGGATACTTGACAGTTGACACCTTATTCCTATTTTTGTATTTATAAATTTGTAGATGCGCAATTCAAAGGAAGTTGAGAAAGAGGAATATTATGAATTCTATAAGAAGGCCTTTAATGAGTTCTTGGACCCTCTTGCGTACACCCACTTCACCACTGAGGTATACTCTTGATATCTGTTTGATTATTTCCTAGATAATAGACTAGCCAGAGAATATTAATTTCGTATTTGACTTCAATTCAACAGGGCGAGGTGGAATTCAGGAGTGTTCTTTATATTCCGGGCATGGCACCTATGAATAATGAGGATATGGTCAATCCAAAGACGAAGAATATACGATTGTATGTCAAACGTGTGTTCATCTCTGATGACTTTGATGGTGAGCTGGTAAGTACAGTATGTAATGCTTGAGCTGTTCATATTTGCCACTAGTTTGTTTACCTCGTTCTATAGATTTCTTTCTGAGGATGCTTATGAGTTGATGATTTCCACTGCAGTTCCCGCGGTACTTGAGCTTTGTGAAGGGTGTTGTGGATTCTAATGACCTTCCTCTTAATGTCTCTAGAGAGATACTCCAAGAAAGCCGAATCGTAAGATATGATATGATGGTTCTTTCATTTTTAGGAGAACTTGTTTTGTTGTGTTTTTATTTTTCACAAAATGTTTTTTTATATGGTCACAACGGATGTCCTTAAGACCATTCAAAAGTTGATTCTTATGTATTTTGGCTATTGATTGTTTAATTTTACATGCCAATGCTAATAATTACGTGCTCTTTATAATATTGTTTTGATATTGACAGGTGCGGATTATGAGAAAGAGGCTTGTCAGAAAAACTTTCGACATGATTCAAGATATCGCTGAAAGTGATAACAAAGAGGTAAGAATGGTCAAGACTCAAAACTCTAGTATATTTACTAGAAAGTTGCCTGTGAATGTTAATGTTGAACTCATGTAAAATTATTGGCTTATTGCAGGATTACAAAAAGTTTTGGGAGAACTTTGGAAAGCTTCTAAAATTGGGATGTATAGAGGATTCAGGGAATCACAAACGCATCACACCTTTGTTGCGATTTTACTCATCCAAAAATGAGGAAGAATTGATAAGCTTAGATGATTATGTTGAGAACATGGGAGAGAATCAAAAGGCTATCTATTACCTGGCAACAGATAGTCTCAAAAGTGCAAAAAGTGCTCCATTCTTAGAGAAGTTGCTCCAAAAGGATATTGAGGTACATTTCGTTTTTTTTTACCATGTAGTACAAGCAATAGATTATTGTAATTTGAAAAGTGAAGTAAAAGCTGTAGGTTTGATAACGAGAGCAAAAGATATCAAATATCAGACTTAGCATTTAGTCTACTAGATATAGGGCATAGGGGAGAACATATTTCTTGTCATCATCTAGCAAGGAGTATTTTTCCCCTGTTTCTTTAATAAAATACTTTATTATATACATTGACAGCTGAGATAGCCTTCTCAGAAACAACCAAGTAAAAGACGCGGGTTATCTGATCTGCTATAGTCTAAGTGAAAAAATTACTCATTGGTAGCAAGTGGTAATGATAAACATTGGTAATATGGCGATGTAATTTATTTTGGTATGGTTGTTAGTCATTTGTGGTAGTGGAAAGATGAACATTAGTAAATCTGGCCATGTAATTTCTTTTCAAGACGTAGTTTCCTGATCCTGATTCTCTGAGTAATATTTCTGACAGTCACTTCGTGTAAAAATTTAAGCATTCTCAAATTTATATTTCTCTTCAGATTTTACATCTACATGCAGCGGTAATAGATATGATGGTTTCATCTCAAAGAATTGGCTTTTCAGTTTGTTAGGAAAAGTTTCTGATGGATTATGGAGGCTCTCTAGAAAAATTTCCCAGTTCTCTTAAAATTTCTGGTGGAATGTGCCATTTTAATGGATAGTGAGGTCTCTTTACTCTTGTTTTCCCGTGCAGGTGTTGTATCTGATAGAGCCCATTGATGAAGTTGCTATTCAGAACCTTCAAACTTACAAGGAGAAAAAATTTGTTGATATAAGCAAGGAGGATTTAGAGCTCGGTTAGTACAATTTTTACATGCACTTGGTGTGCTTTTACCTCTGAGCTAGTTTGCAAATATGTATGTAGCTACATTTTATCTCTCTTCAGTGATTATTTGCTGATGTACTTCTCTTGTATATAAAAATCATTTCAGGTGATGAGGATGAAGTGAAAGAACGAGAGAACAAACAAGAGTATATCCTCCTCTGTGATTGGATAAAGCAGCAGCTTGGTGATAAGGTTGCTAAAGTTCAGGTCTCCAAGCGGCTCAGTTCATCCCCCTGTGTACTTGTTTCTGGAAATTTGGATGGTCTGCTAACATGGAAAGGTACAATAGCCTTTTTGGTGCTAAAGCTATCACATCTGAGATTCCAGTTCATTATAGAAACAAATTCTTGTTTTCTAGCATGAGGGCTTCACTGACAACTGTTTACTTTTTTTCTTTTTTCAAGACTCATGAAAGCACAAACTCTTGGCGATACTTCAAGCTTGGAGTTCATGAGAGGGAGGAGGATATTAGAAGTCAACCCTGATCATCCCATCATTAAAGATCTGAGTGTAAGATAACGCTTTTAAATGCCGTTTGATTTTTGTCAAATGCATACATTTCTGATATCAGACAACAAATGAACGAAGCATGCCTACTCTCACTGGCAGTCTTGGTTATCTTGTGTTTTTCTTTCATAATTTTTTAGTTGTTAAGTTTATATCTCAAGTGTCAAAGCATTATTCATCCCTGGAGAAGGAAACTATAGTTATGTAATGCACTTACTAGGTGTTGTTGCCAGTGATTTCACTCTTGATCAAATCTGTAGGCCGTGTACATGTCTGCTAGTGCTTAGCAGTTAGCACTAAATGAAAAACATTAGACAGTATCTACTAACTTAAAAAGGCATTATCTTACTCAAATTGTTTGTACTTTTGTCTGGCACCCTTTTTTCTTTGGAAAAGAAAATCCATCTTTAGGTCATTTGCTAACTTTTTAGTTGAGGTAAACATAGTAATCAATGTTTGGGACTTCTAGTGTTCGCTGTTATGTTGCCTCACTATAATAACAAATCACTTGTGCTATTAGCAACTATTGTTGTTACTTCCTTTATAAGTGTTGCAATTTTTTGAGAAATCTGCGGTATCCATTGTCCTTGTTCTGTTGTTTTGGCATAACATTGTTACTACTTCCTTTTCAAGTATTGCAACTTTTAAGAAATCTCGTGGATCTGTGCCTTGATTCATAAACATACCATCAGCTAGGAGAAGCACGTAGCTCTTCCAAGTGTCAATATTGAATGAATGTCATCATTCAGTTGCTTCATTCGTCAGTTTTTGATGATCTTTTACCCTGTAGGCTGCATGCAAGAATGCTCCCGAGAGTGGTGAAGCTAAAAGAGCAGTTGATTTGCTGTATGATACAGCTTTGATCTCCAGTGGATACTCAGTAAGGACTCCCTCTGAAACTTGTTTCTGAACCAAACCTGTTTGATAATTACTTAACTCTATCTTGATAATATTTGCAGCCTGATAGTCCAGCTGATTTGGGTAACAAGATATATGAAATGATGGCAATTGCCCTTGGCGGGAGATGGGGAAGATCAGAAGAGTCTGATGCCACTGAAGAATCTGAAGCTGGTTCAACTGCCGAAGCCTCTGAAACAGAAGTCGTTGAGCCTTCAGAAGTGAGGGCAGAAAATGATCCTTGGAGTGATTGATAATTTTGATAGGTCCCAGTGTCATAAACAGAATTTTGGGTATACACATTATTTGTAGGTTGATGGGAGACCGATAACGTTGAGGGATAATGTGACTTTTTTCTGAAGATAGTCTTCGAACATTTTTCTTATTGAATTGAAGTTTTTTGTGTTAGATTTACTGCGTTGACAGTGCTGTGCCAGTGCCAGCACATACTTTCTTCGGAATGAACTCCATAAAATTGTTCAAGAGAAACTCTCTGAGAGTTGCTACAGCATTTTCTGTTCTGATATTTGTTAATGTCTTTTACTTTTTAGCAACAAAGTCTTTTGATTGAGACCCCAATGTTATTTGGACAAGTTTGTGAGCTTGTGAAGCAATCAGCAGATGAGTAAGCAGGTGTACAAGAAGCATGCAATAAGCAAACAAATTGGGGAAGTGGGTGTGGAGAGGAAAGATGGATGAGGAGAAGAGTTATTTTAGCGACAGAGTGGGGAAGATGACTGATGGGGTTGATGCAGAAGATGGAAAATTTTGAGTTTTCAAGGTACATATGTTATAATTTCTTTATTTCTGGTTCTGAACTGGGTTTTGTTTGTCGAACTTGAGTTGAAGGTGTTAATTATTTTTTACCATTTGTGTGGCTCTACTTGATTGTTCTAGTGGTTTGATGAAAATTGTGTTGTACAAGGCCAAGTATTCTGAATCTCTTTTTTTTAATTGGATTGTGAATTTCCTTTTTCAATCTAACTATAGCAACAATGTAATTGGTAGTAGCTATTAGCTAATGAATATCCAGTTAATATTTACTTTAGTCGGTGAATTTTCAGAAAATGGTCAATGATCCTTATTTATTTGTAGCATTTCGTATTACTATTTTTCACTGTAGTTTACAGGGAGCTATTTCCTTTTTCTCGCTATGTTGAATCACCTCAATTATCTTCCGATATCATCATGTTATTTAGAGTTTGTCACCAAGTTTTCACGTTTATGGATTCTAACATGACGAACCACCAAGCAATATGAAATTTTTATTGCTATGTAGAGGTTTGAGAGGGACGTGCATAAACATACCTATTAATGTCAACACCGTAATGGCTTCTTGTTTAGAGATCTTTGTATTTTGACATTTAACTCTTGTTATGTCTCTCTAAGACTAGATAAATTCTAGCCGGCCTAGTTTGCTTGCCTGGCTGGCTAGAATTACTCTTTTGACCATCTTCTTTAAAGTGTTTATGGTTGTGTTTTAAAGCGGACAGACAAAATGTGTAAATAAGCCGATCAGGCAAGCAAACCAGGCCGGCTTCCCTTTGAAAATGCTGATACATGGAACCCTTCGTTCATTTGTCATTTTCATCAAGATGGATGTATAAGATGTCAAATTAAGAAGAAAAAATGGTGGATGCATGGCAAATTAGTCAATGTACGGAAATTAAAACATTGGTCACTTGAATTCACAGAGAACATCTAATGTTTTCGACAAATTAGTTTATTAATGCTTGTTGAAAACAGTTTGTTGGAAGTGTTATAAACGTAGGAAGGAGACAGTTCATGTTAGAATTATTTTCAAGTAAAAGGGTGAAGGCTTGGCGAGGATTGGATATGAGAAGCTTTAGTCCCATATCAAGAAAACAATTAGGAACCACTTGATTTATATACATGGACTTGAGTATGGTCTTTGATATACAAAAAGGAAATGAAATGGGCTAGGTGGGTACACGCGCATGGGCCCAATGTGGCGCACTTCGCATGTCAACCAGGAGAGGTGCAATCTAGAGCGTCATTTGATCCAACAAGGAAGGGTTGTGACCCATGGTTGGATGGTCACCTGCCTATATAAAGACCACTAATTTGGGTCATTAATATAACTCAATTCCAAACAATTCTATTCCAAAGAATTCAAGTCAAGTCCATATTCTTCAATCAAATCCAAATATGGGAATTGGAATAACTCCATTCCAGGGTTGTGCAAATGTTCCAGGAATTATCTTCCATCCTTCTTACTGGTATCCAGCGATTACCACATTCCACATTTCGTACAAGTGTGGCCAGTTCTTGATCTGCCCGTCTTTTGAAGGGTCGTTCTTCGTCAAATACAGCCGCAGTTCGACAAACGGAGTTAGAGATGGATCTTTTGGCACTCAAAGAAATGGTGAACGTTATGAAACTAGAAATGTTAGACGAGAACAATTTCAAATGCTGGCAGAAGCGGATGCACTTACTGTTGGCAACATTGAAGGTGGTCTATGTACTGTCTACACCGAAAACACAAGAACCCGAAGACTCCAACCAGGACACCTTGCTAGGGGTGGGCAAAAACCGATTTAAATTCGGTTAACCGACCGAACCGATTTTCAAATTCAGTGCGGTAACCGAACCGAAATATGAGTAGAAAGAAAATAATTTAAACCGAACTGATTATAAATGGCTTGAAATCGGTTTACGGCTTTGAACCGATCGATTTATAACCGAACCGACTGATTAATTAGATATATATAAATAACTAAATAACAGGTAGGTGTCAATACCTGATTAGTGCAACAAATGCACTGCAGTACACCCTGTTGCACTGAATCGCCCCCTTCTCTCAAAGTTTTCAATTTTAGGCTAAAAATTGGGTCTGTAAAAAAATTGGGCATGTAAAAAAATTGGGCATATTTTAATGAAATTCTTTCAAATGCTTGAGCTCGAAATTTCGGCCCAACCAAACCGAACCGATTAGAAATTCAGTTCAACCGAATTCATCGGTTTACAAATACAAAATTCGATTTCAGTTTGGGTTTTGGGCAAACCGAATGAAATCGGTTCAAAATCGGTTTGGGGCTCAAAATCGAACCAAACCGACATTGCCCATCCCTACACCTTGCAAACTGCCCGCAATAGACAGAAATGGGAGAGTTATGATCTAATGTGTCGTGGGCACATCCTCAATTCAATGTCTGGCGATCTCTTTGATACGTACCAGGATTTGGCAACAACAAAGGAGATATGGAACGCTCTGGAACAAAAATACATTACTGAGGATGCCGCCAGCAAGAAATTTCTGGTCAGTAAATTTAATTTATATAAAATGGTTGATAGTAGATTTGTTATTGAGCAATTATATGAAATCCAAAGGACAGTTCAGCATCTAAAGCAAAACAATATGAATATGGATGAGACTATTGTTGTGCCCTCTATAATAGACAAACTCCCTCATTCTTGGAAAGGTGTTAAACACAGCCTTAAACACAAGAAGGAAGACATTTCCCTCAAGGACTTGCTTAATTATTTGCAAATTGAGGAAGAATACAGGAAACAGGAGGGCGACTAGGGATCCAAGGATGATAAATCCAAGGTTCTCATGGCGGAAGGGTCAAGTCTGTCCCAAAATAAAGGGAATCAGAAACGACCCAATCATCCAACCAAGGATGCCAATCAAAGAAAGAAGATCAAGTGGTCTTACTATCATTGTGGCAAGCGAGGGCACTATAAGCGTGACTGTCGGACTCGTCAAAAGAGTAAGGAAAGTGACAACACTTCCAAGGACAACTTCGCTGCCATGATCTTTGAGGCTAACATACTTGAGGACAACACTTTTTGGTGGATTGACTCCGGGGCTACAAGACATGTTTGCAACAACAAAAGTCTGTTCAAACAACTTGAACCTAAAAATGATGGGGTTGTTCTCTATATGAGAAACTCAGCAAGCAACGCCGTTCAAGGAAAATGAGTTATTGAGCTGGAGTTCACATCTAGAAAGCGCCTAACTCTGAACAATGTACTCTATGTACCTGAAGTACGTAGGAACCTTGTATCCGGTAACTTGCTAAATAAGCATGGCTTTAAGCTTGTATTTGAGGCAGACAACTTTATTTAAACTGAATATCAATAAAGCTATTATTTCTACTTGTATCGTTGAGTCTTCTGATTTATGGCATAATAGGTTAGGTCACATAAACTTTGTGAAATTACATAATATGTCAAAATCAAATTTGATTCCTCAAATAGATACAAATGATAAGAAATGTTCAACTTGCATGCTTAACAAGATAACTAAGAAACCGTTTCCACCAGTTGATAGAAAATCTGAACTTTTACAATTGATACATACTGATTTGTGTGATTTGCATGCAATCCCTAATATAGGAAATAAAAAGTATTTTGCTACTTTTATAGATGATGCATCTAGATATTGTTATATTTATCTTTTGAGTCATAAAGATGCAGTTATGGATAAGTTTAACATCTATAAAATTGAAGTTGAAAACCAATGTGGGACCAAGATTAAATGCCAGAGGTCTGATAGGGGCGGTGAGTTTTGTAGCCCATCATTTTTTGAGACTCATGGAATTATTCATGAGGTCACTGCTCCATATACACCACAACAAAATGGTGTAGCCGAGGAAGAATAAGACATTAATGGAAATGGTTAGTTCCATGATGTCAATCTCGGGTTTATCATTCAAGAGCTACTGTTGTGGCCTAAGCCTATGTCTCCAGTATCTATACATTGTGATAGTCAAACAACTTTGGCTAGGGCGTATAGTACTGTTTACAACAGAAAGTCGAGTCATATTGGCTTGCGGCACAGTGGTGTTCGACAATTAATACACGACGGTGTGATCACTGTGGATTTTGTTAGAATGCCAGAATTTGGTAGACCCACTAACAAAGGGGCTCTCACGATAGTTAGTCTTAAAGACTTCAGTAGGGATGGGTTTAAAGTCAATGACTAAGATATGTCAGTGATTGAACCTCAACTCAAATTTTGGGTTCAATGGGCGATAGTACTTCATATGTAGGAAGGAAACACCGGTCAATCATTCCAGGTTCGAGGTGTTTGGTACCCGTAAAAGAAAAGGGAGGCTGAGCTTAAACTCTTAATGGATCAGGGACTACATGTCAAGTATCTACTACGGGAGTACTTTTTCACCTATATGAATGCCAGAAGTGCAGCCACTTCTAAGGGTTTAGAGACTTGACTCCATGCATTCAGAAAAAGGATTCGGACACAAGGCCATAATAGTGTCAGGTTGTAGAGGAGGGATTGGCAAATTTAAAGAAGTTTGTGTAGGATGAATCCGGTTAGCGATCTGAGTGGTTAGTTCAAGACAAAGTCCCACTAGCTTTCTCTAACTAACTTTGATTTGTTTCTGCTAAGGAAAGATTCAAATTTAAAAGATATATGTGTTTATGCGAATGACTTCCAAGGATGCAGAGATACCGGATTTTCAAAATTTCCATCTCCATTTTCAAAAAATTTAAAATGGTGGGGGAATGTTAAAATGTTTTGTTTTCATTTCATTTGAAAATAGGTGGGGGATTGTTAGAATTATTTTCAAATAAAATGGTGAAGGTTTGGTGAGGATTGGATATGGGAAGCTTTAGTCCCATATCAAGTAAACAGTTAGGAACCACTTGGTTTATATACATGGACTTGAGTATGAACTTTGATATACTAAAAGGAAATGGAATGGGTTAGGTGGGTGACGGTGCACCATCACACGCGTGCGCGCATTGGTGCACGGATGGCGCACTTCGCACGCCGTATGTCAACCAGGAGATGTGCGATCTAGAGCATCCATCTAATCCAACGATTAGAATCCAACAAGGAAGGGTTGTGACCCATGGTTGGATGGTCACCTCGGCCCTATATAAATCCCACTAATTTGGGTCATTAATATAACTCAATTCCAAGCAATTCTATTTCAGAGAATTCAAGTCAAGTCCATATTCTTCAATCAATTCCAAATCTGGGAATTGGAACAACTCCATTCCAGGGTTGTGCAAGTGTTTCATGAATTCTCTTCCATCATTCTTACTGGTATCCAACGATTACCACATTCCACATTCCGTACAAGTGTGGCCAGTTCCTGATCTTGTGTCTTTGATATGCCCGTCTTTCAAATGGTCGTTTTTCGTCAAATACAGTCGCAGTTCGACAAACGGAGTTACCGTTGTATCTTGGAGGAAATTCGCCAGTGTATTACCCAAGTGGTGGGGGCGAATTAAGTCTTAAGGAAAGCAACTACGTGCCTCGATGCTCCATCTACATCATCCAACTAGTTGTACGGTTTAACCTCTTCTACATTAAAGTTACCAACAGTTCCACTATTGATGATGTGGTTCATCGCTATAGAAAATTTCAGGGAATAAGAGGTATCCATCTAACCTATTGTTTGTTGATACTGGCTTTCTGTACAATGAACATTTCTTTGGCAACCATCAATACAGTTTTCATTCACATGATTGCCCCATGAGTGTATGGAAATGATCGCGGTGGTAGTGAAGGTAACAATGGACAAAAAGTGGTGGCTGCAAGGTTGAGCAAGGTGGTGCTTGGTTATGATTTCATCATGCTAAATTATTCTAATAAACATGACAATACTATAGACAAAAATGTCAATATCTCAATGACATTATCAAGGCTGATGGAAAAACCAATACAACCCAAATGCTAAATTCATCATTAGGTCATAAAGTTTCAGTCCTTCAAAGTCCAAGTAAGAAAGAATAATAGAGATGGCGATTCCTTTTGCAAGGCTAATTTCTGGTTCAATAGGTTTGTTGATCATGTCCAGCATGGTCAGTGGTGTTCCTAACACCAATCAGACAACTGTGCTCTGCAACTCAGGCTTGTACACAAAGGGTGATCCTTTTGCTGCTAGTCTGGCTTATGTTCTAGCTGATTTGGAAGATGCTACACCATCGCAGAAAGGATACAACTACTACAACATCTCCCCATTCCCCATCGCTTTTGCTTATGGGCATGCCTCGTGTACACCTAGTCTCTCATCTGCCGATTGCTCCACCTGTCTTGTAGTTGCCAAACAGGCCATGCTTACAACTTGCCCAAATAACATTGGTTCTCGATCTGTATTGTATGATTGTGCTATTCGATATGAACAATACCCATTTACAGAATAGTAATTGGGGTTCAATTGCAATTGTATTTGTTGAGTTTGTTCGTGAACAATTGTGCAATAATGCTTTTGGTAGTACTTTTTGTTTATGTATTTTAAGTTTTTAACTCATCAGCAAAGCAGCTATAGGGTAGACATTGCTGCTCAAGATCAGAACAGAAATATGCCAGGATATTAGCAGATCGTCACAAATGTAGTAATACTGAAGAGGTCATCTCAAGAAATTGTCTGGGAATTGCTTCCAAAACACAGTATCTGCATAATTAATCTGTCTAACCCATTCTTGAACTTGATGTTTGTCATAATGAATTTGGCTAACACGTATGCAGATTGTTCTGCAATCCTCTATTATAGCAGAACCCTTCTAGGCGTGGAGGAAACCAGCGAGGGGGAGGGGTGTTACCAGTACCACTCATCCCCTTGAGATTCGCGAAGGCGCACATCTCGAGGGGGGTGAAGGGTGACACCCCTCTCCCTCGCTGGTTTCCTCGCCATTTAGAATTCCCAATTATAGCAACACCAACCAGAGCACCATTTAGAATTCCCAATTATAGCAACAACAACCATCTGGCTCTGTTTCAACAAATAAGGACCGCAATTTGTATCAAGATGAGCAAGAAAAGAAGAGAAAAACTCTGTAAAAGAACCTTGAATTTCCATTCAATGTGTAAACCTTCACCTTACAGAGTACATGTTTCACTCTCCAGTATTCATAGTATATTGAATTCATTAAAACTGTAGCTATCACGAAATGGCTTTGATTAAGCTGACAGCTCAAAGGATTTTCTGATAAATAACCCATAATGAGCTATTACAAAAAGGGTATAATTCCACACTCATCCCACAGCAGCAAACGGTGGGAATGGTTGACATACTTTACACAGAAAGAGCCTCTTGATTTCTACACAGCTCTGCAAATTGAAATTGCTTGCACAAGATCCGAAATTGATTGTAGGATCAAGCCACAGTAACCATGTCCACGTCTGTAACCCCGTCGACTAGTTTGAACAAAACGCGCAATTTTCGCAGGCATGACGTTGTCTTGCCATTGTTGGTTGTCATACCAGTCATGTGCACAACATCCTTGGGGACTTTATCCATGAGGTCAAAAAGAGGTAGATCTAAATTGGACCTGGTCATCTCTTCAAGAACTGGTGGTGCTTGCATATAAAGATTATTTCCACGGTGTGTGACACTCGGTTTTGATAGAAGCAGCTTGGGATGTTCACCAACTAATTCGATAAACTGAACAAAATGGAACATAATCAGTACAAGTACAAAGCACTTTCTAGAGTAAATAACATGCAAGAATGCACTTACCTTTTGTAATGTAACTGATGAGTCCAACTGAAGAAGAACACCAGGACCACAGACAAGACAATCTTTGTCCCTGACAAACTCGGTTACTTCAGTGTGAAGGCCTTCAAGACCGTTATACCTACACAGATTTTCAGAGAGATGTGAATACGACATTAATAAATAACTCATAAAAAACAGTCCAGATCTAGAAGCAAAACATATACGTTAGATAATTGGACAATGTTTTGCTGCATCCCGTTGCAATCTTTAACGTTTCAAGTGCACATGCAGCTGATACAATTGCATTTGTAGAAGCAATAGCTGGAATGATGTTTTTCACCACACCCTATGAAGCAGCAAAAAAATACCGTTAAAAATATACATCTGAAAGATTCCACAAGAGACAGAGGATACACACATTTCAAATAACAGATGTGAAACACTATCAAATTTATGCATGAAACTTCACATGACACTATCAATGGTGATTATAGCTGATACCGTGTCTAAAGACTGACGCCTTTATTTTCAAGAGACAGAACACAATATCATCTAATTGATGTACATTGTTAGTGGTAAGTTTAACCATGGAGATGAGACATGCACAGGTTGCCAAACA
The DNA here is from genome assembly GCA_003290165.1 of Berberis thunbergii. Classification (NCBI taxonomy): domain Eukaryota; kingdom Viridiplantae; phylum Streptophyta; class Magnoliopsida; order Ranunculales; family Berberidaceae; genus Berberis; species Berberis thunbergii. The sequence continues at coordinate 120,993 of QNQO01011094.1, read as the reverse complement.
GGCATCTCACTTCTAAAAGACTCAATTATGGAAAATGCCTCCTACCTGAGTGAAAGAATAGGTTACTCCTGGAATGCCGAAGAACTCTGCCCTCTTGAGAGCCTGTATAGTATAATGCAAAAGCGTTCACTAAAACAGACCAGAATGTTACAATCACGGGAGGCTAGGAGCAGCAGGACGAAGTAGACAAACCTCTGAGTAAACCCATTGCATGTGTTCGGGGTCATCTGCATCAAAAGTTTCTCCACTATGTACCTAAAACAAAATTATCCGATAAGAGGTACTACTGAAACTCCATAGAAGTCTAAAACATAACAAAATAACTGGAAAATAAGCTTTTAGATCACCTCATCCCATTTGATTAGATGGGCATATTCAATACAATGAGCAGCAGTTCTAGGGGTTTCTGCCAGGGTGCATAATGGAAATTTCACTTGAGGTGGAAACAACCAGATGGTACACTCAAAGCATGGTGTGACCCCTGGCAAAATAACTCTGGCATGACCCTTGAAACCTTCAGTTCCACCATCGACCATAGGTTTGATTGTTTCTTGGTATGGATTGTCCTCAGAGTCATACTCTAGATTTTACAAAAATGAAGACATGAATACGGAGATAAAGAAGGACTACTTTAGGACTCACAGTTTTGTTATGCATATAAAAGAGAGGTGTCTACTGAAACAAGCATTACATCAGATTCATGAGTGATATGTACAATAAGTAATAATTGCCAGTAAATCGAGTGTTCCAATGCAGTAGGGATCAGGTGCTTGTTCAAACCTTTTTTTTAATAGAAGCGTTATCTAAGAAAGTTAACTCGTCAAATTAGAGTGCATTCCGTGTTGACTGAATGCTGTATATGTAAAAAATCAGCCTTGCAAGTCATCTTGTGATCTTTTACTTGGGAAATACACTAAGGCTCCCTGTTTTGCAGTAACATTCAGCTCAAAATCACCTTTTTGTTAATTGTTCTATTAAAATACCAAGGCAGTACATGGTGGTAGTATGGAGGTGGTGGTGTGGGTGATGACGGAAAATATGGTGACAAATCAAAGGTGGGATTAAGAGAATTTTAGGCACCTCAACATTGATTCAGGGAGGTGTGTGTCCGTGGTGCTGCTGCGGCACGATAAATGTGGGTGGCACCAACTTACTATCTGGATTTGACGAGTTGGCATATATGTATCAAGGAACAACTGAGAGATTCAGTTGAATTTGAGTTTTAGCGGGACCTTCCGCATCTTGCAAGGTGACGAGGGGGTTGTTCTACAATAACAATATGGTTCTTGTCTGGTTGGGCCACCATTAATAGAAATGAGGTGTACGAAATCCAAAATCCATTACTTGATTACATTTACTTAATTCTAAAAGAAAGGTCTCCACTATCCCCCGAACCCTTAGATGGTCAGTCTTTACTTGGGTCAACCAAGATATACTGATAGATCGGGCACAACGGATAACGACATCAAACAATTTATTCAAGATCAAAGCAAATGAAAACTAAACCCTAGTTTGTTCATATCAATCAAAACTAACTCTCCATGAACCCTACTACTCTCCTAAATACTTCTAAGGGGCTAAGTGACACCCCCTTTAGTAAGCACACCTACTACATTAATATACTCTAAATACCATCATATACCCAACATTCCCTGTTATATAGATAGTATAATTTTCGCTTCTCACAAGTGTCTTTTCTTTCAAGTTCCTTTTCATCCTAATCTTGGGGAAAAAAAGGTCCTCCCTGAGAACTGTCAGTTCTCCATTCTCAAGGATTCAAACAGAGTTTTCAATATAGTATCATTAATTTTTCAGGATTCTTGAATGGCATCTATCTTTGTAATCCTATCCTGATACAGTGTAAGAGAAAATGGCCAAAGTTGTCATTATTTTAACAAATGTATCACGAAGCTAGAGTTTGAGGCTGCAAAATAGTTACAAATAATAAACCTAAATAAGCATGATAAGATAAATGTGTACACAGGCAATTGAGCGAGACAGAGACTGACATTTGCAAAGAAGAGATTCCCATATGAATAAATTAAAACCAATTGCAGCCAGACAATTTTAGTAAAATCTAAATATCTTCAATATACCAAGCAGAAGAGGAGAAAAACCCACCAAGAAAACTACAAGCCACATTGTTGATGTAGCTCCGAGCCTCAATGGAATCAAGACCAAGGGCAATAATACTGAAATTACTATAAAACTCAATTTCTTTATCTTCGATCCGACAAAAATGTGGCACAATGTTGACTCCACTAACTCTTTCCATGACACGCATGGCTGCTACCTCAGCTTTTGGCTTTCCAACATCTTGAAGCCTACAAAAGTAAAACCCACAACTTAAGAATGTCTTGACTAGCAACATAGAATAAACATGCAACGTGTCGGCAAAGCTCACAACTTAAGGTTTAAACAAAAAAAACATGTTGATTCACAACAACCGCAAAAGTATAAAACATTCAGGTGAATAACAGAATCCCACTGACTGGCCTCTTTCTACAGCCCATTAATCATTTCCCCAAGGAATTAAAATAAAAATCTGGAAGCAGGAGTTCCCATCCCTCGGACCCCTGGAACTCTTAAAAAAGGAACCAGGACGACCCATTTACAAGTACAGGAATGGATGCAAAGATACACACTATTATTTACCTATTCAAAATGAGTTTGAACCCCGTCATCTCCAATATGATGAAACAGTTTCCAATCAACACGGCCATAAAATTTAAGGAAACTATAGTTTACACATCATCTCAGGATCCCTCTTTTTATTTTCAACATACTGTGTTTCCTATGAAGATCTTATGCAAATAAGTATGCACTTCACTCTCTAGTTATGATTTCTGCACCTTCATTTTTTTTATATTTTATTTTATTTTATTTTTTATTATTATTATCATTAATTTTTATATCAGAAGTATGAAAAGAAGAAACCGGGAAGAGGGGGAGCTCCTGTTGGAGGTTTCCCACAAAAGTATAGATCAATTGTTGCCATTATAAACTATGTTCTCCTCACAAAAGTATACATCAGCTGTTATTTCTGTGATGATCACTCTGAATCAGAGCATTTTTCACATCTAGAGATTCCTAGTTCCTACATGTTTGGGTTTACGATCCTCACAAAAGTATACATCAGCTGTTATTATTTCTGCAATGATCACTCTGAATCTGAAAATCAGCGCATTACACATCTAGAGATCCCTAGTTCCCTACATCTTCAGGTTTACATTTAATTGATGTTGAAATTTGCATGACATGCTGCAATCCATAGTCAGTGATTGATTTGCGTCGTCTCTATCAATGAAAAAGGTACGTAATCATGTTGAAATACATTATATACCTCAGAAATAGGGTAAAAGGTGTTTCAGGGAATGCCTCCGAGAATACAGTTTCCACTTCATTTGGAAGAGTTGCATGACATGCCACAGTACATAATGAGTGATTAGTCATATGTTTATCAATCAAATGAAAGCCATCTATTAATCAAAAAGGTATGCATTTTTTTGTTGAAAATATTGCATATACAGCAATGTTGTTTAAGGCAAGGAGGGGCATTTTAGCCCCGAAATTATAATCTCAGATACCACGCTTAAGCATTGATCTGTCACAGCATACACTTTTTGAGCCTTAAGCCTGAGGCACCATGGCTAAAACCTCGATTTCCTACAAACCTAAAGCCTGCTCAGTAGTTTTTTTTTTTTTTTTTTTTTTGGGGTTGCTACTTCTTTGACTATTTAAACCCAAAACAGCTACACAAGATGCAACCATAACACTCAATTGGCAAGAGACAACTCATTGATGGGGTTCTTATTGCCAATGAGCTCCTTGACTCCAGACTAAGCAAGGCAAAAAGGGAATTTTGACCAAAGTTAACTTCTATAAAGCTTTTGATACATGTCATGGGGTTATCTTCATTTTTTAATGCACACCTTTGTTTTTTGGCTCCAAATGGATAAGTTGGATCCACACACTGCACTCGACACTCAACAGCCTCTTTCTTAGTTGCTATCAATGGCTCTCCTTCTAGGCATTTCAAATCTTCAAATCTCAATAGGAGACGAATACTACTTCCTAATCGTTGTTCTCTCTGCAACCAAGCTAAGGAAACTATTGACCACATTCTTTTGCACTGCCCCTAGCTTGGGAACTTTGGTCTATGGCTCTATCTGAATTTCACCTACCAGCCAAATGACCTGCATCCTTCCTAACCTGGGTTGAAACCCTGATTGACACCCCTCACTCATTGCCTACAATCACCCCTTTAGGGCATTGGATTTGGAACATTACTTATTCATGTTTTGGTGTGGGTAATTTGGAGAGAAAGAAACAACATGGTGTCAGTAATAAGGCAAAGTTTGTCCAACAACTATGGGTTGATATGAAAGCGACACTTTGGGCACTTGCTGGGAGAGATGTATGTTTTGCTTCTTTAGCTGGGAACAATTACTTGTTTCTAATACTCCTTGATGCATAGCTTACTGATAAGGGATCTTTTGTCCATTTATACTGCCCATTCTCACTCTTTTTGTTTACTCACTTACATCAATACCAAAAGTTGTTTTTCTAATGAATAAAAGAAGAAGCTTCAAATGTTGATGATTATGTCTTCATCCAATTATGGCCTGCGGGCAAAGTTACTTGGAGGATGAAGGCTTGCATTGATTAGCTAAGGGAACCTATGTACCCTTTCTAAATTGTAGATCAACTGCAAATTGACAGTACCACCCAAGCCAAAGATTTACCAAGCATCTCCTGGCCATTTAAGAAACTCAATGGTGTTCTTATTAGGGTGGCTATGTGCTTAACCCCAAAGTTGCACACACAAGAGTGATCATGGAACACATGGACTACTAAGTAGGTTAGTAACCACCTGAGACACAACCTTAGGTCCATAACAATTTCACCTACCTTGGCAAGATTCGAGCATTTGTCCATCTACAGAGTTGCAACCTCGATGGCCAGATGTTATACTAGAAGGCTTCCAATTCTCAGTCTTGAAACATTGTATGTTTTGTCCCACATGAGACCAATATTTCAAGCTAGAACCGAGTCACGAGACACATCCCTAATTCCCTAACAATCTCCATCTACCTTGGCGAGATTTGAGCATCTTGTCCATCACCATCACACACTCTTTGTGAAAATCATGTAAAACCATTGTTGCACCATATCAAGGACAACCCATCCGAGGACATGAACAGACGTCTACTTAGAAAGGTTATTCATGGGGTTGCCACACGCTAAATTGCTTGCAACTATTTTTACATTAGTGGTTGGGTAAAACCCCAAGCCACTTACTTTTATGATTCATTAGATACCTCTTTTTGTGTGAATAAATGGATTTTTTTTAAGTGCATACATAATATATATTTTAATAATTTAAGGTCAATTTTTTTCCCTGAAAAATGAGGCTACGCGTACGCTTCACTTTTTGAAAGCCCAAATACCTTGGTTTCCAAATTAGAATTGCGATTGAATGCTTGTGGACCACCATAGTATCTTCAATAACAACCCAAGCTGATCGAGGTTGGGGTTTCCTCTTAAAAGGCCTCAATACTATCATAGAAGATGTTCCATCCCTATTTTTCTCCACTTATTGTAGCTAACGCCCATGCCACAACCCTAAGCATTCTTACAACAACATGAACCCTTTAGTTTCCAATCTCCAACAGATAGAAACTTGTCACAGGTAAACAAGCCAAAAAATGAACTTGTATGAAGACTCGTATCTAATTAGAAACCCACAAGAGGAAGGTAAAACTAGGGATATATCAGAAGTTTTACTAATCAATTTCCATTCCTTAGAAAAAAATATCTATCTAGAACAAACCACGCCTCCTCCTTATTAATCTTACCTTGACAACTTAGGTGCTAGTAGCATCTCCTAATCAGCATATGCATATAACTCCAGGAGTTATATACAATATCAAGATTGCATCAAAGCCATATTCACGAATCTTAAAAGATATAGCAAAGTTTAAGTCCAAGTGTCCCAACTCCTACCCTATATAAAACTAAAGCTCACCTGGTACCTTAGCTTCTTCCAACAAAGGGTGGGAAACAGGGTTAGATATATCATTTGTTTGCTCTTTTCTTTTACAATCCAATGAAAACCCAAACGGTGTACAACAGGCACCCAAAAGGAACTACATTCTACACACCTGAACTTAACACAACAAAAGCACATACCAACCACCCTCCAACCCAAGTCGAAGGTCACACATTGCTATTTCATCATCTTTGACAATCAAAAAAATTAATCAGAATAATCCAACCCTTAGTCTGAACCAACTTCAGTCAACGTAAAATCTCTATAAATTTGTTGTCAACTCAATAATCTATGCAACTGGTTTATTCCTAAATCAATGAGAATTATTATCATTCCTATTTTTCAGCTGATTTAGTTCATACTATATACCCATGAATTTCCTACTCTATACTTCGCTAAAATTTGACAAATTTATTCCATACATTAAAATTGTGATTGAAAATTTTTCAAAACCAAAGCAAAAAGATTTGATAAAGAAGGAAACTTTGAAGCTCAATGAATTGGGGAGAGTCAAATAACCTGAAGAGAAATTGGCGATTTAGATTTGAAACCTCAATTCTGTCCATGTCAATGACTTCGAGATTCCGAAACCCCGACAAAGCCAAGTCCTTAAGAAGCTCACAACCCAACCCACCAGCCCCAACCACTAAAACCCTCGCGTATTGTTGAAGATCATCCCTCAACTGTAACAAAACAGCACCTTTTAGAGTCTGCCCACCAAGTGTTTGATGAAATACAGACTGAAAAAAAAAAGTGTAGAGAATAAACAATACCTCAGTGCCTGGTTCGAAGCCGTCGCCAACGATGTTTCCAGGTCGCAAGAGGAGCTTGTCAAGGTCTCTCCATCTGCCGCTGCTGCTGGTGGCCGAGATGTCAGCCATGGAACCAAACCCTTCTCTGGTTCTTTCTGAGAATGTTTAGTGGATTTGGAAAGAGTGAAGGGAGTCCCAATAGAGAAGTAGGTTTTATGGTTGGATATCCAAATCTAGGGTGGGGATCCTTAAAAAGTTTGGTTTAATGCAAATTGGGCTAGGTTGCGTTAGGTCGGGTTAATCCGAAACTTAGTCCACTTAGGGATAGGGATTGGCTTGTTGAATGAAAGTTGAACCCGTCTAACTGTCGAGGAAGACAACGAGGAAACCAGCGAGGGACCCCACAGGGAGGGAGAGAGCCGTTTATTTCCCCTGAGATGCGCGCTTGAATTATCAACTCACGCATCCCGAAAGTTCAAGCGCACATCCCGGGGAGATGGACGCTCCATCTCCCCTGTGGGGTCCCTCGCTGGTTCCCTCGACAATTAGAATTGTTCATGAAAGTTGGTTGGATGGGTTAGCCGATTGTTTAGGTAACATCACTAACTACATCAAGGACCAATTGTATTTGTATAGATTCAGGAAGAATTGTATTTGTGTAGATTCAGGAAGACGTTGTTTAAGGATACCCTTATACCCTTGGTTAAACGCATTTGTTGCTACAATCTTAAAAACTTCAGAACTTGAGATTCCGATACAATGAAGACTTTTGACTTGGGCTCTGACTTGACGGACTATTTGAGAATAGGCTTCAGTCCATGGGCTTGGGTTAGACTTAAGTCTTGCATACAAGGGCTTAAGTAAAACTCTAAGATTTTTGTAAAAGTCCGCAACATAGTTCAGGGAACCTTGTAATTGATTTTTGTACAACCTCTAGATTTCTAAACAGGACGTAGATCTGAATCATCATTCAGAACTGCTCCTACTAAAATCCCCAGAACTCCACCTCCTGAGGATCTTCCTCATCTTGATCTGGCCAATTTAAGGAATCATCCTTATCATCCCCAGGTCTCGCAACCAATTTACAATCAACCATCAGAACATCCTTCTAATAGATCTCCCACTCGATCTGAGATGGAAGATCCTGCACAATTAAATACAATTTCAATTAACTTTGTTTTGGATAAACAAAAAGTTAAAAATGAATTTTCTATGGATTACAATTCTGACAAAAGAACAACATTTTATTCTCAAACTACTTCTGATCAACAAACTAGTTTAGGAAAAATGTTTTATCAATTATGTGAAGATATCAAAGATCATATGACATTCTTAGAATGGCATGAATCCATTTATCTTTTACAATTGAATGTTGTCAAAAATGCTTCTAAACCGTGGCATCTGAAAAACAATACAATTGTTGAATCAGCTTTACCACCTTTAGAAGAAATCCATATACAAACTCAAGGACAGACTGTTACAACATTTCTTTTCAAAAATCCAACTTCTCTTTCTGATCCCACATGAATTTCAAAGATTATTGAGCAAAATAATTATACGAATATTTTGCTTAATGAACTTGGTCAGCAATTGACTTCTCTACCTGTTCCAGAAAAGAAAAGTTTTACAAATGAAAAAATTAACAAACCAATTACGTTTTTTCAACCTTATACAATTGAACAAAATACCATTTCTTCTCCTCCACATATCATGGAAGAGATTAATCGAAGACTTGCAGCTTTGAATATTCAAACTTCATCTGTCTTCGATAAGGTCTTAAATTCAAAGAGACAAATTAACACTCTGTTTCATATTGGTACCGATTATTCTGACAATGAACCAGACATCATGTCTAAATTGGATCGACTTCAACATCTTGAAAGACTTGAAGTAAATCCAATGCGTTTACCCAGAAATCGTGCCAATAAAAATCCTTTACCAACAACTAGGAATTATTATCCTAGGCCAACTTACCCTGATATGCAATATGAAGAGAAACATTTGCAGACATTCGGTTCCTTTTCTACAGGCAATATCTATACTTGGAATATAGATGGATGCACTGAAGAAAATATTATCGAATTGACTCAAGAAATGGTTATGATGGTTGCTGCTCATCGTAGTGAAGGTAAATCTGACCATAGTATTGCAGGATTAATAATTGTTGGCTTCGCCGGACAATTAAAATGATCGTGGGATAATTACCTAACTCCAATCGAACAATAAAGCATTTTTCAAGCTATAAAAATTGATTACAATGGTCAACCTATCAAAGCTGAAAATGGAGAAAACATTCCTGACATTGTCAGTACTTTGATCTTCTCTATTCTTAAGCATTTCATAGGCGATCCTTCAAAATTTCAAGATAAATCTTGTGATCTTCTTATGATCATTAGATGCAAATCTCTTAGTCATTTCAGATTTTACAAAGATGTTTTCCTAAAGAAAGTTATGCATCAGAATGAAGCTAACAATCCTTTCGGGAAAAGGAAATTTCTTTCAGGATTACCTCCTGTTTTCGCAGATATCGTTAGAGATAAGCTGCAATCTGAATACGATGGCGATCTTCCTTTTAAATGACTTACGTTTGGAGACTTAATTGCTAAGATCAATGAAGTTGCTCTGCAACTTTGCAATGATATCCGTCTCAAAGCCCAACTCAAAAGACAAAACATTTCTGGTTCTAATGAACTTGGATCTTTTTGTCAACAGTATGGTTTTGAGCCATTAGCAAGCCACTTCCCTAAGACTTCCAAACAAAAGTATTGGTCTAATCCAGCCCATTACTTTAAGTCCAAAAAGAATTATGGCCGAAATCAAATTAAGCAATACAACAACTATTACAAAAAACCCACTAAGCATGACACGCACAAGACTACCCATTTTTCAAAACACAAAGGCCCAATTGTTCAAAAACCCATTTGTTTCAAATGTGGAAAATCGGGTCATTATGCAACAAATTGTAGAACATCCCAAAGAATTCATGAGCTTGACGCTGATGAAAACATTAAGCAAATGTTCACTACAATTTTACTCAATTATGAGTCTGAATCTAACCCATCTGATGACGACCTTCAGGTCTATCAAATGCGTTATGAATCTGATTCTTCTGACAATGCTGAATCTGATCAGGATCATTGTGTTAAATCATGCACAAGCAATGCTTTAAACACTATCAATATGCTCTCAAAGACTAAAGAATCAAGTATTCTTTTAGATTTTGTTGGTCGTATTGAAGATCCCAAACTCAAAACTGAGTATCTGACTCATATCAAAAATACAATTACTCACAAATCGGTTCCTGAAATAATGAACCCTTTTTACAATCATAAAGATATCATCAATAGATTCCGAACTCCTTCCAGAATTCTGTTTCTATTCCTGATTTACAAGTCGAAGTTAATATCATGAAAAAAGATATTGCCCAGCTTAAGCAAGGTCAAACTTGGCTTACTCAACAACTGTTGAACCAACAGGTTCAAAATGCAATCTCTATTCCTGATATTTCTTTTTCCTCAAATCAAGAGAATCAACCAGCAATGGATGATGAACCGACTTTTTTCAATGAATTCAATACAGTCACCTATCACAAATGGTATATTAATGTGACTCTTATCATTAAGAATTTCACAGTAAATACGTTTGCTCTTGTTGACTCCAGTGCTGATTTAAACTATATTGCAAAAGGTGTAATCCCTTCTCAATATTATGAAAAAATGTCACGCCCCGATTTTCGAAGAAAATGAAAATCCTAAAATCTACATAGGATTATCCGTTTCCTCCAAAACTCGGGACGTGAAAATTCAATAACAACATAAACAAATAGCAGCAACAACTAAACATGATTTAATTACTGAAACAAATAAAAATCTAACCCGGAGAGACTCTGACATTGCTAGCTCCACTAACGAAACTCCAGTAACGTTGTTCAAAAGTCTCTAAACCTGAAAGGCTAATTGGCTACATTCCAAAAGGAATGTACCCAAGAAGCAAAAGCTTACTTGGGTCAACAATAAAGCTGGTGTGAGAAATCTTCATCCCAAAATCAATAAATCCGCACATGACAACATCAAAATAAACAATAACCAACCACACCAACAGGTAGTTCCTCAATGAGGCAAAGGTGTCATCATCCTAATAAATAAATATTCATTATTTATTACTAATAAATAAAATTTATGAGTTATCAATCCTCAAAAATGCAACAACAATACAATTCATAATCATATTAGATTATTATTGAAATATTAACAAAACACATTTTTCTACCTTTAGGAAGACATGTAGTTCTCATTCAATGGTTGAATGAGCATTTAGTTTCTTCCTTTAAGGTAATTATGCATCTACACAAAAAGAAATCTCGTTTCTTTTCCACAATCGCACTATCCTCCATGTGCCGAACACACCTCACCCAGGTGTGCCTCCCTTGCCATCGAAGCCACTCAGAGCGTACATGACCCAAGTGGGGTGCCACCTCGAGTGTCATGTAATCTCACCCGAAGTTTGATCACTGGCAAGTATTCTTCCTAAATCTACACGTACAACCGAACTCACATGGAACGGTGCACCGATATGCAAGCAAGTCTGCATATCCATAATAATATCACACGTATACAAGCAAGTCTGTATACAAAAAAATTTCTTTTTTTTTCACATTTTTTTTCTTCGGAGTTGTAGAAAAGAGCATAAAAAATATCAACTAAAACTCTTTTATGGTGACACTTTGTCAACCATAAGTATATCAACCACAGTATCCACCGTTCTTTCGGGGAACAAGTAATATTTGGCACATTGTCAATTCACACATCTCATCTCTTTGCATCATATGAAAAACAATATGCATACCAATTCACATAAAAATACAAATACTCAAGCTAAAACAAGTGCTCAGTTAAATTCCAGTCAATATCTATTAGTAAATTTTTTTTCTATTTTGTGTTATGCAATTGGGATCAATCTCGCCAGCTATGTAAATTCCAAATGCATGCATCTGATCACTTGGCTAAGATTAATATATATTCAATTGAAAGACAGTGGACAAACACAAAATCACAAGGGATCAATGTATCAAAACCAGACTCAAATTTCACTATGTAAGAATACAAAGAAGGAACTATGTTCTTCCTAAAAGCATAACTAAACCCTATCTTATATACAAAGACCAACCCCACAACATAACCAATCCAATGAAGTGATAGAGAAACATTATATAGAGTTTCTAGCCTGGTACAATATTTGAACTGCAAACCTGACTAACCTAGAACTACTTGTATGCATGTTCTGAAACTTTGTCAGAAAACTAATCACATAAGTATTCAAATTATTCTCAAGAATAATAGTATGTAATGACAAAGGTATTCCATCTCTCAGGAGCAAGACTTTCAGTAGTAAATAAAAGTCCAAGCTGTATGTAACTCAATGGATTATAACCCATCCATTGCATCAAAACTGTAGTATTCCTAAAAATTTAAGTTCTCTTTAAGGCCTTAAGAAAATCAACAAAAAGAAAAACTTAAAACTAGATTTTCTCTGTTAAGTATAAATCTAATCTATAAATAAAAATACTCAAGTGCTATGTCAAAATACCCAATCTAACAAGAGCTTTGCTAGCTGTCGAGGTTTTGGGCGAGGAAAACAGCGAGGGAAGTGAGGTGGACGGGGTGGAAACCGTCCATTCTCCTCGAGATATGCACGTAAAAAGTCAACACTCACATCCCGAGGAGGATGGACGGTTTTCACCCCGTCCACCTCATTTACCTCGCTGTTTTCCTCGCCCAAAACCTCGACATTTAGAATTTCTGATCTAACAATAACCAAAATCGATACAAAAATTAAAAAGAAAGGGGATGAAAATAAACTCACTAATAATTATTCGCAGTTTCAATCAATTCATCTCCATGTCCATATAACAACTAACTTATTTCTAATTGTACTTGCACAACTACACACTTTTTCAGATTTCAAAGTTCAATGTTAGTACTATTTCATAACTTCAAAGTTGTGAACAAAAGATCACAGATGCATTACTGAAGCCAGTCTGCGAACATGTCCAAAGTATCTTCATAGTGAGGGAGTTCACAGTTTAGCAAGAGTGGACATAACCTAACAATAACATCTTATTTGACTGCGTTTTCTTCATCTTCTTTCGAGATTTCAAAAGCATCCATAATTCAAGTGGGTTATGGAAAGCGGTAATGTAAAATTGTAGACTATATTTGTGACAAAAACTTTAAATCTAATATGTCATATATATTCTGTAAGAATAGTGATCCTGGCAATATTCAACTATGATATTTTCCTTGATGTAGTGCAACATCATAACAGAGTAAATTACTAAAATTTATACCATTAGTTAAAGCATAATTGCACAACCAAAGTATGATTATTCTTAGACAACCAAATTGATAGAAATAGACAAAAGGAAAGGAAAAGAGAGATTTCAGGTAGCAACACAGATTGCAACAAAATAACACAAACCCAGAAACCATTAAGAGAAATGAAATCAACGTAATGACCAAAACACAAAAAAAAACTTTTAGCCCTAGATCTGATAAAAGAAGCGAAAGATTGAATTTTTATGGAGAAAAAGAAAACACATTGCATTGCGGTTGCAAGTTACAGCCTTACAGGGATTAAGAAAACTCACCTTTAATCCAAGAATCGAAACTCAATCAACACGTGCTAACCATCTCGTCGCAACAATCATCTCGCCACAACCCATCATCCTCACGCTTCCTTAGCCTTCGTCGCCGCCGAAGAGGATAAGAGAGCATGAAGGAGGAAAAGATGAAGGAAGAAGGAAGGAGGAAGAAAAGAAAAGAGGGTTTTTCTTCCTCTTTATAGGGTGGGTGGTTATCCACCCCTACTGAAATTTCTGAAGAACCCACCTTTTAAACTCACCAAATAAAACCCTAATCATTAGTTAAATAAAAGTCCAAAACCAAGCCCAAATACAATTGAGTAACAATCCATCAACATTAGGGTTTACAAATTTTTGGCTAAATATACACACACTTTATCCTATTTAGCCATGACAAACAAAAATATTTTTCCAAATAATTGAGATTACAATATATGCCATAATTAATAAACAAGAAATTTTTATATTTATTTAATTAGGCGGGTATTACAATATATACAACTCAAAATAATATTGTCCCGAGATTCGGTAGAGGAGGGTAAGTATGTAATTAATTCTTAAATAAACAAACTACCTTTCGAATGAACCAACACTAGAGTACAAATAATATACCATTCAAAAAAAAAAATTCTACTAACCTTCCTTAAGAAACAAAACACACATCACGTAGACAAACAAATAGCTCATGCATATGCCCATAACTTAATGAGGACAATCACACAAAGACATATATGAAATTTATTAAATTTAATAAATATTAAAAAAAAAATACGGGGTGCTACAGAAAAAAAAAAACTCAACAACTATTTACTACCAATAGTAAATTAGATGTTTAGTACAAACTGGTTGGCGCTCATATTTGCCAAGAAAAAATTTGTATTCAACAGGATTTCTTGTTAGTTAAGGATATGTCTCAAAAGATGATTTTGGGAACACCATTCCTAACTACTCTTTATCAATTTGAAGTTACAAGTGAAGGTATTTCTATCAACATCATTGGTAATAAGATTGTCTTCAAGTTCTTGTGTAAAACAAAAACTGTTGAAATTAATTCTCTCAAAATTGACAAATGTTTTATCAATTTTATTTCTCAAAAACAACATTTACATTTTCTGAAAAATGAGATTGCTTATCGAAGAATCGATGATCAACTCAAAGACATACGTGTACAAACCAAAATTGTTCATTTTAAGGAACAATTGTCATCAGAACTTTGTTTTGATCTCCCAAATGCTTTTTGGAATCGCCATCGACATGTGGTTTGTCTACCATATGATCCCTCTTTTGATGAATCCAATATTCCTACTAAAGCTCGTCCTATACAAATGAATTCCGAATTAATGGAATTCTGCAAATTTGAAATTCAGAGTTTGCTTTCCAAACAATTAATTCGCCATTCCAAATCCCCATGGAGTTGTTCAACTTTCTATGTTAGAAAAGCCGCTGAATTTGAACGAGGATCTCCTCGTCTTGTCATCAATTACAAACATTTGAACAAAGTTTTACAATGGATTAGGTACCCAATACCTAACAGAAGAGACTTTATTAAGAGATTACACTCAGCTCGTGTCTTCTCTAAATTTGATCTCAAATTTGGATTTTGGCAAATCCAAATCCATCCCTAAGATCGTTACAAAACTGCATTCAATGTTCCTTTTGGCCATTATGAATGGAATGTCATGCCATTTGGCCTCAAGAATGCACCAAGTGAGTTTCAAAATATCATGAATGATATTTTTACTCATTTTCCCATTTTACAATTGTGTATATCGATGATGGGGAATTCTAAATGTCGAGGAAACCAACGAGGGGAGTGAGGTGGAGGGAGGGGAGCCATACACTCTCCTCGAGATGTGCGGATGCGAGCCATACACTCTCCTCGAGATGCGTACATCCACGCATCTCGAGGAGAGTGTATGGCTCCCCTCCCTCCACCTCACTCCCCTCGCTGGTTTCCTCGACATTTAGCCTCTCTCATCGATGATATACTGGTATTATCCTCCTCCTTGGACGACCATTGGAAACACTTGTATCAATTTTCCAAAATTATCAAAGAAAATTGTTTAGTTCTTTTTCCTACAAAAATTGACGTTTTTCAAACAAATGTCAGATTTTTAGGTCACAAAATCCATTTTGGGATGATCACCCCAATCTCTAGAGCCATAGAATTTGCTGATAAATTCCCTGATGAAATCAAAGACAAAAATCAATTACAAAGATTTTTAGGTTCTCTGAACTATGTTGCGGACTTTTACAAAAGTTTTAGAGTTTTACTTAAGCCCTTGTACGCAAGACTTAAGTCTAACCCAAGCCCATGGACTGAAGCCCATTCTCAAATAGTTCGTCAAGTTAGAGCCCAAGTCAAAAGTCTTCCTTGTCTCGGGATCTCAAGTCCTGAAGCTTTTAAGATTGTAGAAACAGATGCGTCTAACCAAGGGTATGGGGGTATCTTTAAACAACTTCTTCCTGAATCTACACAAATACAATTGGTCTGATACCATTATGGTATTTGGAATTCTGCCCAAATCAATTATTCAACTGTCAAAAAAGAAGTTATATCAATTGTTTTGTGCATCATGAAATTTCAAGATGATTTGTTTAATCAAAAGTTTTTATTACGTGTCGATTGCAAATCAGCCAAAGAAATTTTAACCAAAGATGTTTTAAATCTTGTTTCAAAACAAATTTTCGCCAGATGGCAAGGTCTTTTGTCTGCTTTCGATTCGAAATTGTGTATATAAAAGGAGCAGATAACTCTCTTGCAGATTTCCTAACAAGAGAATTCTTACAAAAATGAGTTCTCAATCCCCTTGTTCCTTCAGGCCTCAACCTCCTCCAAAACCTCAATCCAAAGCCCAGTATGCTATGAAGCCTTCTGTTTCACAGCTTAAGACCCCTATTTATTATGTTTTGTCTCTTACAATTCCCTATCAACCCCATACAAATGTAGAAGAATCAGGTTCTGCAATGACAAGCTTCCCAAAAACTCAAGTTCCTCCTCCAAATCCTTACCTTACAAAGCCCTGTTTGGATCCTATCACTATGATCGAACCGTGTTTTTATTCGCTTACAAAGGATACCCATGCAATTGCAAAGAATCTTTTCAATACAAATGCCCTTTTTGAGGAATCCAACATCCTCAAAACTCAAGAGTTTTATGAGTTTATACTGGTCAATTCTGACTCAGTTATGATCACTCATCATCGAGATCCTTCTCATCCAGAGAAGATTTCTCATTCCAAATGTCAAATCATGAAGGTTTTATCTGAAGCCGATTGGAAGCAGCATCCTCGCTTTCATAAGAAGTTTTCAGTTAATTACCTCCCAGCTTCCTACAATTATCTAGACTACAAGCAAGCTTGGTCTAGAGCCTTTTTTGTTTTTTCTCAAAATTGTTCCCATTCTTGGTTCTTTCTTTTCTGCCACAAAATTTCTCAAATATCTGTTCCTCTTTTGGTTCCAACATTCATGGTGGAATCATTTTGGTCCTCTACAAGACATCTTGCCTTCGTCTGTCAATGAAGGATGACAAGTTTTCAAAAGCAAGTTCAATCCTCCAATCCCAGTACCACAACATGTTTTTTCTTTTTGGTTTTTTTATCAAGTTCCATCTCTCTTAGATTTGCTACTAGGATTACACTGTCACAACTCTTTCTGATCCAAGTCAATCGACTCAGCCTCCTCTCTGGATCTGTCGTCGTTACAAAGTTAAGTGGTGGCCATCTTTTGACCACTCTCATGCTACAAAAGAAGCGGTTACAATATTCTTTTCAGGAAAAAAACAATCTCCTGCTCAACCTCTTGTTAATCCAATACAAGTTCCTTCTTAAGCAAAACTTCTTCGACGGTTCATCAAGAAGCAGCTTCAAGAAAAACCTACAAAAACGCAACTGATGGAAACCATGTCCAAAATCTGTGCAGAATACTCAGACGAAGACGAAGCTCCAACAGTTCCTCTCAATGAAGATTATTGCTATGACATCTGGATGCCACATGCATGAATTTGACCCTACAACATCATTGTGTTTTAATTCATCATGACTTTTACCACAATTTCTACAAAGGTTCCTTCCACTACAAGTTTCTTTCATTACAAGTCACGATCACTTTCGGCCACCAAACAGCATCATTACAAAAGCAATCACATGGCACTCAAGTCAAAAGTTGAAGCATCTTTAACTATTCCAACCACTACAATTACTTCAAGACAAAGACATTTCCATTTCCACCGCTCTATTATTACAAAGGATGAAATGTCCAAATCTCACCCACTCTCCACTTAGTCATGAGAAGTTTATCTTCTCAATTATTGTAAATCTCTGAAGGCTATAAGAGCCAATTTCTCTCCCTTAGTTTAATATCGGACTTTCTACCTATGTAACCCATTAGCTATTTTCTTGTAAGTTTCTATCTCCTAAGTCTTTCCTCTGTAATTTCTTATTTCAATATATATAAAGCATGCATTATGTTTATCTTTTTTTTTTTTTTTTTTTTTTATCAAAACCTTTCTAAGATCTGTTCTTTCTAGAATATCTCGTTATACTAGCTGAAACCTAGTATCGGCACCGTTCTATTGAACAGTTTAAAGAAATGTCTTTTGAAAATTTAGTTTTATTTACAATAGTTTATAGTCTTGTTTGTATGTTTCTGATTTTGTATCTTCTTTTCTCTCCTGTTTTCTATTATCCGTCTTCTTTGTAAACCTGTTATTTGCTATATCTTCTGATGGTTGATTGTAAATTGGTTGCGAGATCTGGGGATGATTCCTTAAATTGGCCAGATCAAGATGAGGAAGATCCTCGGGAGGTGGAGTTATGGGGATTTGAGTAGGAGCAATTCTGAATGATGATTCAGATCTACATCCTGATTGGAAATCT
The DNA here is from genome assembly GCA_003290165.1 of Berberis thunbergii. Taxonomy (NCBI): domain Eukaryota; kingdom Viridiplantae; phylum Streptophyta; class Magnoliopsida; order Ranunculales; family Berberidaceae; genus Berberis; species Berberis thunbergii. The sequence continues at coordinate 102,672 of QNQO01011094.1, read as the reverse complement.
AGAGGCTGTAATCTAGTTTTTCTTGATTCAGAGAACTGTAATTCACAGTCCAATCTTCAAGAGTCAGAACCTGACTAAGCAAACTAGGAGGAGGCCTTCGAGAGGTTGATTGAACCTGCCAAGTTACTGAAAGAGTAACTTGATTCCAATGAATTGTCTTTGAAACAATTACACTGGTTTTGTCTTTGTTTGCCTGAAATATGATTGTATATCCTTTTCAGACTCCATCAAAGTTTTGGGACTCAATTGAGTCTTTATGGCTTTGTAGGTGATTTTGTAAATGAGAGTAAGAGGCTCAGATCCTGGTAACATGTCGAAACCAGAGGTCTGAATATTGAGGGTCAGTGTCTCAAGGACGTTTGGATCCTTAAGAGATACTGAGAAATTGGGGTAACAGTCGAAGTAGACTGGACCCATGGCCAAAGTAGATTCCAAGCAGAGAATCATGGAACCTATTGTGTCTACAGTTGCGAAGAGCGATTAAGGCACATGTGTCAAGGCCAGTTCTTGGAAGAGGTTTGATTCCAACTTGAATCAAACCGATATGGATATACTTGTAATCTTGATTTATGAGAAATTCAAGGGTATTTGTAGAAATCAATTGTTTTGATTCTAAAGAACCATCAAGAAGCACTGTTTGTTCGACAATGTCTATCAGATCTTTAGATTTTTGAGAAAAGATTGATTGTGAAACTTGGTAAGTTTGTTTGTAAGGAACTTTTGGTATGGACCATTTTTGTAAATTCTGTTCAATTTCTTGAATTCTACATTCCATCCTATTTTGTAAATCTGGGATGCTTTGTCTAGAGCTAGAAGCTCGGGTAAATTTTGAAATAAAAGACATTTTCAAAATCTTGAGAGGTTGAGGGTTGGAACACTGTATTCGGACCACCTACAACTGGACCACCGATATGGGACCACCTAACTCTAGCAATATCTCTCACTCAGCGTCTTACAAAGGGCTCTACGGCTGACCCAACATACCTAAAGGCTGACCAAAGATTCAAAAGTATATATTTCTACCCATACTCAAGTTCTAAACCCGAAGATTTGTTTGCTAATTGGCTGAATTTGAAATATCTTCATTTGCACTCTGTCTCATATTGGTTTCGATTATTCTGACAATGAACCAGACATCATGTCTGAATTGGATCGACTTCAACATCTTGAAAGACTTGAAGCAGTACAAATCTAGAAATTTCTACTATGGAGATGGCAGATGTAAACAATTTATAGGAATAGTGAATTATCATGAACCATTACCTTACAAATTGGTACAAGTGCATATTGATATTAGCTCAAGTCAAAAGTTCCATACCAATTACATAATATATAGGATAGTACAACATAATATATAGCTCAAATCTCAATTTTCTAGAGAAACTATGTCAGAATACCTGAGAAGATGAACATGGCTCTCCGATTGATTAGGTAACATCACTAACTACATCAAGGCTTAATATATAGGGTGATGTTCGGTGAGGTGGAACCACATACGCCCCTAAATTTGAAGGTCTCACGTGAACTTACTAAATTCATTTGAACTTTCTTTTATAATATAGTTCAAATGATGTTAGATATATGTACTACCTTGAAGTTGTCTAGTGTGCAATGTGCATTAAAAAAAATTAAGAAGACGTGAAGTTAAAAAGTGTTTACTAAATGGACTTGAGGGCTTTGAAACCTAACTAGAGTTTAGTATTTGTCGACCGAGCCCTTGGTCCCATTGAGAGAGCTTCAAAAGATCAGAATGTTGTAGCAATGTCCATTCTATCAAAAGATCATGACATGTCATCATGATTGCAAAACCTGTTTGCAAAATCCCGATTCCGTAACAAGTTCAATTTCTATTTCAACTCTCCTTTTAGGACTCACTTATTGTTATTTTATAACAACAACAACAATAATAATAATAATAACATATTTCACAGTTTTAAGAAGAATTGTGTTTTCAATCAAAGCATATTTCACTTATTAGGACCCACTTATTATTATTTCAACGCTCCTTTTAGGACCCACTTATTATTATTTCAACGCTCCTTTTAGGACCCACTTATTATTATTATTATTGAGTTTTCAATCAAAGCATATTTCACAGTTTTAAGAAAAATTGTAGGGAATAGTACTGCCAATTATGAGATCCATGATCAAGTCTACTTGGAGTCTATGTGGAGTAAGAGGAAACTTAGCATGAAGAAGATGTTGTTGGAGAAGCTGTGTATCAACAAGAGTTGTGAGTGAAAATGTACTTGTGAATTATACCAAAACGATGTAAATATGTATGAGAGAATTAAAAATCATATATCGACTACTGGGATTAGGTTTATGTTTTGTAAAGATCATTTTAATGATATCTAGCTCATGAAAACCATTGTCAATGGATAAAAAAAAATTGAAGTCAATTCATGAAGATAAGTCAAAGTTATGAAGAGTAATGCAAACAAAAAATAGCTTATGGGTTGCCAAAATTTAAATGAAGTGCCAAAAACTATTTAGGAACAAAAACGAGTAGGAACCAAATTTCAAAGTTTGAACTTGAGTTTCCTTCCATTTGAGAATGAATATTCTCTTGAATGTTCTCTCTTTAGACAACCCTATGTGTCAAAAATGTGATGTCCATATTAAGTATAAGGACAAGTGTCAAGAGATAAGCTTTTGTTATAAATAAAAATAAAAATAAAAACTATTCGAGGCAGGCGAAATTGACTTCACCCCTTGACATGTTGTTTTCAGCAAAGATTCGTTCTGATGTAGTAGAAGTCGTTCTAAAAAAAAGGTGGTGGAGACAGTGAAGTCGACTTTACTATGAGTAGACTAGTTTTTTTTAACTAGGAACAGAGATCCATCTATTTGGATCATCTCAAAAAAGATCATCATCTCTCACATTTCACTTGTTCATATCTTGTGAAGCCTTTCACCTTTAACCTTCCCTTGAGAGATCCATTCACCCACTCAAAACCCATATCCCTTGTGAGAGATCCATGTGTTTTAGGAAGAAACTATGCATCTATTCATGAACTATTTTTGTTATCTAAAAAGAATAAAGAATATAAGTGAGGAAAATAAAATTGAAGGTAGCTTTTTATTGGTATGTGCCTCCTTTGAAGTTGTAGAGCCTTCAACCACTTTATCACATCCTTGAGTGAAGCATCCATCTTCCATTGAGTGAGGGAGTGATTATAAAAGAGTTTTTAAGCCATTTTATCTGGCAAACGAGTGTCAGTAGAAGAGAGAAACCCTTTGAGCGTTAGCTTTGCCTAAACTCATCTTCATCTGTGTGGGTTCTTGAATTTGTGGAGTAGATTCCTACTAGTAAATGTCATAGGTGATCCCAAATAAGTGGTAAGACTTGGTTGTGTTGAATTCCATGATGATATGATCCTTAGCCATTTGATGAGCCTCACGGAGCATGAACACAAGCCCAAATGATATCTCCGAAATTCCAAGTACACATCAATAAAAATTGGTTGTTATGCATCCCATGTGACCGTCAAGGTGTTAAGACTCGTGGAACAATACATTTGGTTTGTGTCGGTAAGTCTCATAGGAGCGCGACGATTAGACATTGTGAGGTTTTGGAATGTTGATTGAGTTGGAGTTCTCTTTTGATAAAGTAATAAGAATTTTAGGCTTACGAGCCATTTTTCACCGAGGAAGTAGTTGGTTGGAGCCAATCAAACATTAGCTTAGGTGAACCTCGTTATATTGTTGTTTTTTGTCTGGTTTGTTTTATTCTCTTCATGATTTTATTTATGTTTCCTTACTTGCTTAGCTTGCTTGATTAGAATTCCTTTGGGGGATTTTGCAAAAGGTTTTCAACTTGATGTTTACTTTCAAGCGAATCAATTAAACTTGTGGTCTTGACTTTACCTAAACCTTCAATAAGTTTGTACTAGAAACTTCGAAGTAGAATACTTCAGCTTGTTTTTAAAAATTAAATTCGATTTTCGAAAAGTGACTACTCACCCTTCTTTTAGTCGATATTAGCTTAGTGTCAGTGCACTCTTTGTGAGTTTTATAGCATACCTCACCCTTTCAGCAATAGGTAAAAGACGATGGTCATGGTGAAGAGAAACGTTGTTGGTAAAGAAATCTTGTATGTAAAAATCCATAAATTTCACTAAGAAACATTAAGTGTGGTGCAAAGCAAAGCATATTTTGTTCGTTTTCTTTTGATCCAGAAGTTACTATAGATTATTTAAAAAATCTTTAAGTTGATTCATGTGCTAATTAGTAAAACCTTAACTTGATTCAATTACTTTAGTGTTGGATTTCATTCGTTAATGCATATGATGGATAAAGCTAATGCAAAGTTGGAGGATTTATTCAATCGAGCAATTCTAGGCAGTCTGGGTATTGTTGCTAAGTTTGCTACCTGGGGGCAAATTTTACATTTTTGCCCTTCCCCTTTTTAAATGTTTTAAAAAGGAGAGCAAAAATGTAAAATTCGCCCCTCCCCCAGACAGCAAATCAGGCAGCAAAACCCAGGCTGTCTAGAATTTCTATATTCAATCACATAGTTTGGGCCTTAGAATGTGATTTGCCCTTCGGGCAATTTTTTTTTATTGTACCGAAAGGCCCAATAAATTGGGACCTCGAATCAATAAACTATCTCTCCTCTCCAACGGTCGCCTCTGTCTTTGTTTTTCATCTCGTCTCTCTCATTTCTCTCTCTCTCTCTCATTTTCACTCTGAGGCAATGCAGCAGCAGAGCTTCAATTTCAAACACCAATCGCTCCCTTCCGAAACCCAATCTTTCTTCTTACCTCAAACTCCTCTCTCTGCAACTTCTATTCGATGGCGGCCGAAGAACAAGAAGATCAAACAGTCTTCTTTGTGTCACAGATCCCCAAATCTCCATCTCTCTTATCGACGAAGAACAACGGTTGTTTCAGCAGCTAGAAAGAATCGGGGGTGTCCCAAGATGCGAATTTCCCCCAAAACCGCTCTCCAATTCGCTACATTTCTCGCGACGAATCTCAATTTCTTCCCCGAACCGGTGAATTTGATCTTGAAGGAGGGGTTTGGGGGTGGAGGGGATGGAAATGGGGGTGGGTTTGGATCGTGGGGTGGATTTGGAGGTGAGGGGTTCGATGGGTGGAGGAGACCTAGTGGGAGGAAATTAGGGTTTTTGGTACTGTTTTTCATTGCTTGTGGATTGGTTTTGGTGTTGGTTTTGGGGAAAGAGTTCGAGGGGTGGAGTGATTTGGGATTGGGAGCATTGGGTGTGGCTGCTTTGGCTGTTTTGGAGAGGGATTGGAAGAGTGGGGTTAAAGGTTGGACCTTGGGGTTTTGTTCTTGTGCTTTGATGGTGTTTTGGGGATTGAGAAGAGAGGATTTGCATCGATGGGGCTGCGGACTTGGAAGTCGTTCTGCATTCCAGAATTTCTTCAGGAGGAGCAGAAGAAGAGGAAGAGTAATGTGAGATGGAGGACAATCTTGACAGAAAATTGTGTATTTTCCTTCTTTTTTGTCTCAATTTTGTTTGATGTAAATTTTCAGTGAGTTTTATCATTGGTTCTTGAGATGATATTGCAAAGACAAGTTTTCAGGGGCAATTTTAGTGAATGTTGCAGATTGTTTTGTGAACCTGTGATTGAACTTTGCTTTTGGGTTTGGAATTAGAATTTTTTTTTTTTTTTATGGATGTAGGTTTTGACTGAGAGCATCATTCTTTATGGGATGAAGCAAAACAAAAATTGGTTATAGAAGATTCAGTATGGAGACTAATAACATCAATTTGTGATTTGTCATGAGTTCACGACAACATATATTGGTTATCAATGTTGTTTGTCACAATTATAGTTTGTGGTGGAATCGAATTTTTGTGTGCCTCATCTTCCCTCCTCATATAAAGATCTTCCTTATGGTTGTTTCTTGTTTGACCATGTAATTCTTCAAGAGTGTTACATAGCAAGGCCCCCAATGTTCCAAGATGATGTTTTCTGAAAGAGATTAACCTACTTGAAACTCATATTTGAATGCCCTCCAATGTTCCAATGCCCTCATATTTGAAATTCAAATAACTGTAGTATCTCTGATTCAAACTGGCCTATCAATGATGAGAAGTTTTGAATGGTTACAGTTCTAGACTAGTTGATTCTAGGCCTAGCAATGGCAAAAGCAAGTTAAGAGCAGGCGTTTCTCCTAGTTGCAGAAATTAAAGCAGAAAAACTAAATGTAATAAAATCTTCTTTCAGAGTTGGAGATAAAAAGATATTGTAAGATACTAGCTCAAAAGTTGTTTGCAAGGAAAGTAACAATTACAAATTTCAATCATCACAAAGACAAAAAAAATTCAATGGAGAACAAATATTAGCAACAAGATCATAGGGTTCCCTATTCAAATTATAAAATCACTGGAAGTATGCTACTAACATTACTTAATATCGACGAGTACCACTTCTAATACAATCTTCATTGTGTATTCATGTATGTATATCTATCATTCTTTGCTGAAATTTCAACTATTACAATGACAAAAAAATTCAGTTAGCAACAAGATCCTAGGGTTTCCCTATTCAAATTACAACAATCACTGGAATGTATGCTACTGAAATTATTTACTATCGACGACTACCACATCTAAAACAATGTTCACTGTGTATTCATGTATGTATATCTATCATTCTTTGCTGGAAGCTTCACACCACAACCACCACCTAACTCCCCCTAATTTGGGTTTCCTTCGACTTTTGGTTAACCAAATTTGCAGTCGAAACCCCCATCGACAAGCTCCTTCAACTTCAAGAGTGGTGAAGTTCTTTACACGTTGTCCAATTAAGACTCGTCAGCCTCGCATCTTTAAAAACAGAGATCATGGAACCTATGCCAATGCTTCTCCAACCTTTTCTACCCAAGAAAGTGTCAATGCCTCATCTCCAGCCTCCTCGAATCATGGAATATGTCTGCTACAATTAACAATTGTTACCATTTGACAATGGCTCATCGCCTTTGCATTAAGACTTCTATCGTGCCTGGGCTTGACCAAGTATTGTCGAATTCTTGGTGCGGTTTGTCTCTCTTTTGAGGAAGAGTGCGTAGAAAAGCTCATTCCATGCATCGGGAACCCCAGGGAGGCACCAGTGGCTGCAATCTTGCTTGTGAAGTGGAGCAGGAGGTTGACTGTAGTACAATGATGCATGACCATCTTTCCTCCATGATGACATATGGGTCACATTCAACATCTCCAATTTGTTCACCAGTGATTTGTTTGGGTAATCTGATAACACATCATTTACTATGCTGAGCTCATGCCATGATTGAGGTGGCAATAGCGATGAACTTAGCACCGGCAATTTCTCCAAGTGACAGCTCCCTCCAGTTTTCCAATCCCCTCCTCTGCAAAACTATGATAGTCAGTTTCAATGAAACAGGTTATATCAAATAAATAAAAAATAAAATAAACCATCTTGAAAATGACCACCAGATCACCAATGACATTCGTAGTAATTAGAGAATGAAAATACGAACACCAATGACATAGGAAGTAAAGTAGTTTCCTATGTGAATAATGAACAAATATACTCAGATGCTCTCTGTAGTTTTAGCTTCAAAATGAATCACTACCAACTTTAAACAGTTTTCTTCTGACACAATTTTGCAATGTCACTAAATTGATATCTAATCAAAATGCAACTTGTAAAGATCATTACGCGATATAGCCTTAGCCTAAGTCTCGATATTTAAAAAGTCTTGGTTTCTTTGTGCAATATGAGAACATGGTTTCAGTAACTACAAACATCAGAAAGTAATAGATGATACGATCATGCTCATGTGTCCGTTTTACATTCTTTATGAAATGTCAAAATTATCTTGGATGAGAAAAGCGGGAAATAAAAAACGTTGATTAAAAAAAAAATGTGACAAACCTGAAATGTATAGGGGAATAGGTACGAAAGAAGACTTGGGTCTTGTTCATATTCACTTCCCTTCCTATCCAATCAACCACAGTCCTGATCGACCTCCGATGTGCACTTTCCACACTCATATTTACTTTCACTTCCTCCCCTTCTTGAAAAAAGCAACCACTGCCCAAGTAACATCAAACCAACATTAGTACATTACTTCACAGGCTCAACTCATGGTTACATTTTCATCATAACACATGCCAAAATTTTTAATAATGTTTAAGATCTTTCATTTTGTGAAGAGTTGATCACATTGTAGAATTCATGAAAGGCTCCACAGACCAATAGGTTAAAGAAGAAAAAATGTAGTAATAGTAAAAAGCAACAAAACTCATCTCTTTATTAAGATTGACTAGTGTGTGAACAGAGTTGTGCATGTTAGGTAAAATTCATGAAGCCGAGAGGTAACAAACAAGATCTGTGTGGTCCATGAAAAAATTCACTTATGTTGTTTCCCTTTCAATTTAATTAGCAGTCACATGGTTTACATAATGATTCCAATACTGTGTAGCACACATATACATGGACTAGTACCCTGAAACCTAAACCTAGTCCCCTGAAACCTAAACCACTCCGTCAACAGAGATCAACTTCTTGTCCAATTGTCAGGTCAGTCGTTTTAATTAGTAGTTAAGCTTGAAGTTTCAAAAGTGCTAGATACCATTTTTTGCTAAGAAAATCAGGAAACCTAACACACCCATAAGCCAATGTCAGTGACTAAATACTTAGAGAGAAAAAGGATAATAGTTTGGATAGGCCAAATTACCCTCTTATCGTCTTCTCATAGTTCCACCAATGCGCAGTGTTGAAAATCAGTACATCTGCATCTTTCCACCGCCAAGAAGTCCAGTCCATTTGATCCAATTTCAATGTTGTCTTTGCCTTCTGTGGGGCATTAGCTGGTGGTCTACTTTGAACGACTAAGAATGGAGCTCTGTAGTATTCAACAGTGCAATTGAACTCCTTGATTTTGAAGACCAAGAACCCTTTGTGTTTTGTTATTGGGCTTCCATTAACTTCATAGATTGAAGTCTTGTTTGGGACTGCCGATGAGAGCATGCAAAGAAAAGATTCCCATTGGTTTCTACCAATTGAATCCCCAACAAAAACTACTCTTCGATTCCTTAGCTTTTCCAACATTGTCTTCGCATCAAATCTTTACATCAGAGACACAAAACAGACCCAAATTAGTTGCAACCTTAACATATCTTGTTTAATGAAAATATGACAAAAAAATTAAGAGTGAAATGGACAATATACCATAACAAATTCAAAATTGATAATTTAATACAAACTTCCTCGTTAGATTAATTTTCGATCAAATCCCAAAATTTCAAATAGGCAAATAAAACTTTTGGTAAGAAAGCAAGCATTATCAACTGATCAAGTTCTATTACCAATAAAAATTAGAACATTTTAGTCATCCACAGAATTAGACCCCTTTTTTCTAGAGATTTTAAGTAAGAACATGGCAAAAGTCATGAAAAACTAACATTTCTTAATGTGGGGACTGAAACATCAAATTTACTCGACTGCAAACATTCACGGATTGAACACTCTCAGCACAAACAAACAGTCAAAACCAGGAAAGAGACTCCTAGGAAAAAACAATTGAATAAAGAATCAAACTGTCAAGGATGTAGAGATTGTGATCATCCGTTCTCATCAGTACCTTGACCAACCAAAATCACAAACAGAACGAGAAAATTTTATCCGATAAGGGTTTACTTGTCTTTGCATCAAATTTTATCAAATTTACTTGATTGCAAACATATCCCAATATTCACGGCTTGAACACACTCAGCACAAACAAACAGCCAAAACCTGGAAAGAGGCCCCTAGGAAAAGACAATTGAATAAAGAATCAAGCTGTCAAGGATGCAGAGATTTTGATCATTTGTTCTCATCAGTACCTTGACCAACCAAAATCACGAGAAAATTTTATTCGAATTAAACATCAATGATTTTCTCATAGCCATAAGACTAAACAAGTGAACAGCAGAAACCAATTGAAAATGAGACAAGAAGTTCCAATATTAAACCAAATCTTCCCATTAACAACTCCGGAAATTAAAGATAAATGTGACCAATTCAAAAAATTTCCAATCAAAAGAAGAAAACTGAAAATAAAATTTTCAGGACATGAAATCAATGGTAATATGGTCTAGAAACACCCAACTTCAAACCCAATTCACCAAAATGTTCACACAATAGAGAAGAGATGGATTCATAACTTGAATTCATCTCTTGACAAGTTCATAACTTGAATTCAGACAGAAACCAAGTTAAGAGGAGAACTAATAACTACATCAATCTGAAAAACCCACAATTCAAACTGAGAATTAAAAAATGAAGAAAGCAAAGTCAGAGATGGATTGAAAACCTGGGCAAGTTACAATCATTGGGCTGCCATCTCTGCTTAGTATAGAAACTATCTTTTCTCCCATTCTCCAAACATCGAAACCCTTGATCAAGAAACGGGCAATCTCTCCCTTTATATAAAGGATAAGTCTCATCCCAAACCCACTTCCCTCTAAACAAATCACACCCATCACCTCCTTGTTCAAGAAACCCCACTCTCTTAGCTTCATCTTCCCCACTAGACCCAACAAACCATCTAAGCTTCTGTGTTTGGTCATTGGACTGAAAACCCTTGATGGCAAATCTGTAGTCCAAGAAGAAGAAGCAGAAAAGGAACACAAACACAGTGAATATGAAGAACCCAAGAACACCCAAAGAGGGCTCTATGGATTTCAACCGCTTTAGCTTGTTGAAAAGTTCGAAATTCGACATGGTGGTGGGTTCTGAATCGGTTTTAGGAGATGGGGTTTTAGTCATTTGGATGGAAAACAATGGGTTGTTTTAGGATTTTGAAAAGGATGGAAGCTTTCAAAGATTGACAGAAAAACAAGAACAGAACAAGAAGAAAACAAGTTGTGAGCAAGCAAAGAATGTTTTTAAAGATTATAACTTTAGTGTATATAATGTGAGATGGAGATGGGTGTGAATGAAGTAAGGTAGAAGAGGAAGAGAGAGTAACCATTCATGGCGAGAGAGAGTGAAATTGGTGTTACTTTTTGGATATGTTTTTCAGTCGAAACAGAGTGGGGGTTTATATATATGAGAGTTCGTCGCGATGTATACGATCGGACGGCTGTGGAGAAGTTTGAGAGACCGATCGAGAAATGGTGGTAACTTCAATGTCCATATTTGCTGGGGGTTTGGTTGTGTTGTCTAGGATATCGTATTCGATGATTTTATCAACATGGGACCAATAGAAAGTTGGGCCCACTAAATGAGGGGTTGAGATTGATCTGTGTTTGGGGAAGAGATGCTTGGATGGTGGGTCCAAAAGGAAAAATTGATGTGCTACATACGGAGCATCCAAGACTGTTAAGTTTTTATTTCCTTTGAAGAGAGAATATAGGAGGAATGTGGATGGATGCCTTTGGAAATTTGAGATTTTTGGGTTGGTTTTAAAGAGAAAAGATCTCAGGGAAATAGTGATTTTATTGGAAAGAAATATCCGATCTTTTAAATAAAGTTCATTGGGTGAAATATGGGAAAATTAGATATTATCTTGTGCCGACAAGGGGGCTTACGTTGAGAAGAATGAAGTTAGGAAATCAGGTTTTACAATCAAATTTCGTTACATGTTGATGTGACATCATTAAAAGATATATGAAAGAATATTGTTGACATTTGGAGCAATATGTCCACATTTATCTTGTAGGCTATACTAAGTTGGTGGCAAAGTACGTGAATGACAAAAAAAAAAAAAAAGACCTGCGCCTCTAGCAAAGCTCCATCTTACGTCGACCAACATGTTGCATGTTAGGCCTTGGTATCTTAATCTTCAGGTTGCACAAAAGGCATGTTGTTTGGGTTGTTCATGTTGGTCATTCGAGTTAAATAAAGTGTCCAAATATTGCCATTAGGCCATTTATCACATACACATATATCGCAATATAGGAAAATAATTTCGTCACCCAATAAAAATATTCCTCAAAATGCAATAAAGTGTCAAACACAAAACAAGGTTGGACGGTTTTGAAATATATGACGAGGTTATCTTTAATATTTGAGCATTACTATAGTGCTTAGTGACCATCATGCACCGTCTACTTGCTTCGAAAGACACAACACCAAGCACACTACCAATACACTTAAGATTTTTCCTTAATATTTGGTTGGTAGGACATGACCTAGTCCACCACTATAGAGAAATGGAGAATGGCATGAGCCATGAGGAGATAAAGACGTGGGTTTTTTTTTAATGCCCTTTATTGGTGCTATCAAACAATTTTAGTCATTTTCTCCTACTTCGTGCACACAATCTCCTGCACTATTTCTCTAGACTTTATATATATATATATATATTTTTTTTTTTTAATTCTTTTGACCCCTTTTTACAAGGTTCAGATTTTTTATTTCATCCGTCACAAGCATACCACCTAACAATTTTTTAAATGTTACATTGTTCAACACCAATGGTCATATCCAAATTTTATTTTTATTTTTATTTTTTAAGGGTTTATTATGAAAGTCAAATTCGTGTTTGAGTATGTTTGGTTTGGTTTTGATTTCTATTTGATTATTGTTTACAATATAGGAGGATTACTTGTGAATCCACTTCTAAGGAAGGAGCATCATCTTCAGCATAATTATTTGCTAAAAAACACCACTAATTAATTGGTATCTCTGATTGCTAAAGATAGTGATTGATCGTAACTGTAACTCATCATGACAAACTATAATGATTTTAATTAAGATCTAAGCCTCAAATGTGACTTACTCTGTACACTGAATTTTTTTTTTCAGAAATTAGGGTTGAAATAGATCAGTTTTGGTCAGTTTCAAAAATTTTAAATCCAAATTGAATCGATCATTGACAAAATTGAATCGAGTCGATTCTAATTTATGCAAATTGTAACCGAATCGATTAAAATCAAAATAAAATCGAATCGACCGAACTATTTTAAATATATTATATTAATTTTTATAAAAATATATATTATTTATTATATATGTTTGGTCGATTGGATTTTGTCTATTAAAATCACACAAAACACAAAAAATTGGAAATTGAACCAATAACTTCGATTCTATCCGTTTAATCAATTTGGTCGGTTTTTTTTTTTTTTTTTTGTTCAACCCCATATTGAACTCAATTGTACAACTTGATAAATGAATCCACATTGAGATGGAGACTGTATCCAAAAATGCGTTCACACCAATTTAAATATATGTTGATGAATGAGCGATGATAATATTATTGAAAACAACGATGGCACCCTCAGATCTTTAATTTTGGGATAAAATTGGAAGATGCTGCAATGATAAGTAGTTCAATCTGACTGAGATTAATCTAGACATCGGCCCCATTTCATTGTCAACACATGGAGACTATTTCTTATGATTAAGATATCATTAGCGAGTGTCAATTTGGTTAGCGAAGAAAAGGCATAATTGGAGTTTAAGGGTGTGTTTGATTGCATGGAATCCTATCTCATCAAAATTTATGAGTTAGACTAAATTGATGTATCGCTTCACATTCACCATTTGATTTTGTGATCAATGGTGGGAATGAAAATCTCATGAACATGAGAATCACATGTCTTGGGGACCAAAGAGTGAGATTTTCATGTTCATGAGACTTTCATTTTCACCATTAATCACAAAATCAAATGGTGATCAAATGGTAAATGTGGAGTGATATATCAATTTAGCCTAAAATGTATGATCACCTCATAAATTCTCATGTCATAGGATTCCATACAACCTAACACACCCTAAAACTTTTTATGTTATTAATATTTTTATTAGCCTAAGCCGACAATAATAATAACTCCAAAGAAATGAAATAAATAAATAAATAAATGGCCGTGCTGTTGATCAAAAGGCGCCTACATGTGTGCGTACACGTCTCCATGTAATGGTGCATAATATGATCATCCAATCTAATAAACATATAGCGTAAAAGATCCAACACAAACTTTAAACGTAAAAGCTAAAGTTGGACATAATCACATAATAATCGATGACTTGTTTGTGAAACTTTTTTTCGACACTAATCAAATAAATGCATTTAGAACCATTCACTTCACACGACAAGCAATGCAATCATACATTCTTATTATTTATTCTTCAATGAATAAAGGGTCAAGCATTTCTACCAAACTTGCTTAGACAAAACTATTTATTATAGCATTGTGGGTCTCTCCATCATCATCATCATCATCATCAAATGTTCATGCATGGGACCTCTCCTTACATTTGCATCCAGTTCTTGTGAATGTTTTGAATTGTACCAGGAGTGATTCTAGCCAGCGAGGAAAGGATAGAGGGAGAGTGTGGGCTGCTAATCCCCCTTGATGCGTGTCAGGTATTATTCATGCGAGCATCCCGAAAGAAATGGACGATCCTCACCTTCCCTCTTATCAAACCTCGCTGATTTCCTCGCTGGCTTCCTCGACATTTAGAATTCCTCGTTTACCAGATCCCAGTTTTGAGGTTGGTCTTTTGGACATGGCTGAAGTTTCAAACAAGTAGGGTCATCAGATCTATAGCAGAGCTGAATTGCGTATCGATGTGCTTAATCCGGGAAATTCTGAATGGCAAGGGAACCAGCTAGGGAGGGGGGTGAAGTTGTTCATCTATCTCGAGATGCGTGAAAACGTATATCTCAAAGCACTTTCATGCATCTCAAGGAAAATAAACAGTTTCACCCCCTCCCTCACTGGTTTCCTCGCCCCTTCCCTCGCTGTTTAGACAAATCCTGAGTAAGTACTTGTATTCTTCGTACATGAGCTAGCGTAACTGTTTGATTGCTTTCTGCGTACCTTGCAAGCAACTATACATCAATGGTTGCATATGGCGCAGAAGTAGAACAAACCTAAAAAAAATAAAGCTACATAAAATATAGAAGTCTATGACTGAAATAGTAATCAGGGCTTTTGAAATCAATTTATTAATTTGCTTGCGGTATTAGATATTACTGCAAGCAAATAATTCTGTGACATGTCGCCTTTTCAGAGCAAGTTGCAAATTCGGGTCTCACTAATTGCAAATTATTCAGTAACGGTCATGCCTAAGAGCCAAATGTACGTAATCGATGTGCCATTTCACTGTATGCAATGGCATTCATCCAGTAAGGGTGTATGAGTAATAAGGTCAAGTTGCCAATTCAATTTAAGCACTAAGGTCAAGTTGCCAACTCAAAAAGTTGACAATAATTTAACTAAACCAGATGACTCAAAAGTTTAAAAGTCTTGTAAATTTAGTGATTGATAAATTGAACTTACAATGGATGTTCAAGGACACTGGGCAATTAGTTCCATGAGGATGACTGTAATTCTCATATATATATTTTTTCTCATTTTAATAAATATTATTATCTTTCATAAACATAGTAGTCGAGCATATATTTAAGGCAATCAATCAAGATTCAAGCAAGTAATCGTAGTCGAGTATATATTTAAGATAATCAATCAAGCAAAAATCATGCTTGGACGGATATGAATGAGACATGGAGAGAAAGATGAGAGATGGGTTGCCCACCATAAATTTAGAAATGTCTTTTTAAATTTTATGAATAACCCATACATATAGAACAGAGATAGATTCCTCAAAACCTAATTTTATAAGGCTTAAGATGAGAAATCTCTGTTGAAACCGATTTGGATTGATGGATGAAATCAAAATCAGTCGGAATCATGTAGAATTTCGTAAGAAATACAAAAGGATGGTGACTGATGCAATGTGGACTGGCACTAATAATTCTTCATGAGTATTTCTGCTTAGTCCTTGTATCAATTTTCTTTTGATCCATGTCACATAAAATGCTGTCAACAATAGTTGAGCAAACCACAATATATGGATGTTGACAGGCAATTCTTATCTACTGATACAGCAGAGATGATGTCGACTTTAGAACAAGTTCTTCATCGTAGGTTTGTTTTAGGTTGAATATGTAGGATAAATTGTGTTTTCTTTTTGTGCAATTTATCCTACATATTCAAGTAAAACCAGCAAAAAATTGCTTATCCATTGACAACCAAACTCATTAAGGAGACATGGGTACAAGTCTCACTATTCGCAGTCTGGCCTAGGCTAGCCAATCTTACCTTTTGAAAAAGAAGATAACCAAAGTAAATACATATCCAACTTTCTTTTAGAGACAACCCTAACCTAATTGTTTGTTCAAATGAAACTTCCAAATTCAATCGACATGGCTACAATCAATAACCACTCGCCAAAACTAATTATTCATTCCATCAGTTTTATCCAATAAGCAGCAAAAGTTAGCAAACCAATCTTGTGCAATAACCTAGTTAGAAAGAAAAAAAAAGGATTGCAGGCAGAACTCGAAGTAAAAACTGAACAGAGAATCAAGGAGTATAAAGAAACGTGGAAAAAAAAAAGCAGATGCTATTTTGGTTAACTGAAACATATGTCCAATCAAAAAATTCTTCTTCAGGTGTAAGGGATTCAAGCAGAATGAATCAAATCATTCAAAAAATTCTTCTTCAGGTGTAAGGGATTCAAGCAGAATGAATCAAATCATGAAATCAATAAGATCTAGCACTAGAGCAAGATGACAGTAAATGAGTTTGGAGGAATAACTACGGTAGTTTACAGAAATGAAAAGAACAGTCCTGTAATTGTTGATCGTTGACTTAACTCGTAGTCGTGACCTTTGAACTACGGAAAGTGATCAAACAAGGGGAAATCCTAGTAACAGACCAACAGCATCTCAATTTTAAATTGATAAACCTCAGGATCATAGTATACAACTAGATTTATTGGTATGTAGACACTTGACAAACTCAGATTTGATACACAGCTATATCTAAAAATCACTACTTCAGACCAAAAAAATAATTGAAAACAGACCGATGACGATGATAATGACTGAATACTTTCAAAGCCCTGATTGAAAAGCTGTATAAAGTATCAGCAGCGTAATGTATAGGGATAGACAAGAAAGTTCATGAAACAATTCACAAAACCAAGTTTTAACTAGAGGCAGCCAACCATATTATTAAAAAAAAGACCTGATAGCTAAAAGCAACATTTCACACATTCAGTAGCAAGTGGAAATTGTAACTATAACCATACCTCATACACTAATAGCAGTAGAATTCACATCGCTGCTACATATAATATAGCTGCTACAAACAAGCTAGCATTACGCCCGAGCACTGAAGGATTCTTCACAAGTACAGTTAGTTGAACTTAGATCTGGGGAGCACCAGAATGGTACAGGGTTCAAACGGCGAAAAGGGAATTAACACTAAAAGCACACAACGATTGCAAATAGCTAAACTAGGGTCAGCTGGATCCGAGTACAAAAAGTAAGGTGAGGCTGCTACATTATGCAGTACCAGAATGTGAAAAACGCAGCAATCCCACTTATGATACAAATTCTGTCTAACCGACTTTCATTTCTCATTTTCTCCTCCCTTAACTCACTTTGCACCTTAGAGTACAAATGACAAGACTCTAGAACTTCATCATAGTTTTTGCTCCTACGGCAACTCAATGCCTCTTTAAGAACAAGCAAACTGTTTCTTCCATTAACATGGGCACCTCCCATGTCTTCCAGTTGCATACTCAGCTCTATTAGCTTAAGAGTTGTCTGATTATTTCCTGCCTCGCCGGTTTGCATTACTCTAAACTTCATAATGAGGATGCATTCCACCACTCTACATGGAAGAATGTCCTTAGCAGGAAGAACAGATCCAAAGCGTATCAAGAAATCCTTATCTGTTGGCCAATGCCTTTGCCCTCCAAGAGGATGCCAGCTAGCAACATTAGCTGCTCGCTTCATTTTCTTGTTTACAATGATCCAACTAAGCCAGATTCCATCACGGAGCTCTCTCCATAACTTACCATCTTTCCTCTCCCTCTCTATGGATATAATTGGAGGCAGCCCATCAGCAACTGAGAGGGTAATATTGCGGTCTTCATCTCTGCCTGAAAAACTAAGAAGATCTATCCGAAATGGACAGCTGTAAAACCATCCATGGAAGCTATCTGAGTCTGGAATGCCCCAAAGGACTTTTGAATAAACCACTTTATCTTTAAATCTGATATCGACAATAGAAACAAAATCCGAAGGTGAGACACTATCAAGCTCATCTTTATCACCATAATAATCATCCTCAACCTCAGCCCATTCTTCAGAATATTCAGGATAATGGTCCCACTGTGCTACAGGAACTTCTTTGTTGACAATAAGAGGGAAACAGTCTGCATAGAACTTTCTATAGCCACCAAGAGATGAAATCAAACTCCTAACTTCTTCCCGGTCGGTTGAAGGCCATATAGAATGGCATACATTTTCCCATATTCTCTCTTCTTTGGAGATGGAACAGAAATCGGAACAAGTACATGCTGCACTAGCCAAACTTGCACCATCAAGACGACCTAAAATGTCATAGAAAAGATCACTGCCCAATGATGCCATATTTTCACACTTTTGGTGATATTAAAGCAGATCTCAGTTACCTGGCAGTCAAAGCAAACAGATGAAATAGATCAAATTGAGAAGTGGGCATAGATCTATAAGCTTGATCTAGCAAATACTTCCATTAACTTTTAAAACGAGTCTTGGCTGTAGAATATCTTTCATATTGCCTAGAGAATGTGGCAAAGCAACAAACAGTAATCTATGTCGATCATGGATAGAAATTTAAGAGGCTTCTACATTTTCAAGAGCCTGATATGCTAACATAGTAACATGTGTAAACTGCTACCTATACTTAACTGATTTCTTTGCCTATAGCAATGAAAGCACTACCCTTGTTTCGAAGGGCAAACATGTTTTTATTGGATCCCTGAACCATAAGCTTCCTTTGGATAGACTCGTGATACCATCTAACACAAGTCTTACCAGCTAGCAGACGTAGGCTAATGAAAGCACTACTTGAAAAATGACCATAACCAAAAAACTAAAACAAAAGGAGGAAAGCCTTGATCATTTAACATTTCAAATACCTTAAGGAAGAGTTAAGCGTAAACCAATGTACCCAAATAAGTCTTTCTTCCTCTTACCAGAAATTCCTTACAATACAACTAAATGTGTCACTTCCTAGTGTTATCATGTTGCATTAGGAGTGTATTGGCACAATGTTTGGCACAGAAACAATTACAAAAGCGGCATGTCCATGTGAAGTGTCTGAAGAACCCACCACATGTGGTGAAAGTTTGCATGTAAAACTACGAAGATTACTCTGCAAGCAGATAAACGAGAACGGCACAGTCTATATGGTCTTCTTTGCCAAATTTGCTATTCACTATCTTTGCTTAGGATCAGATGCTGGCTGTCAGAACCCTAATGAACATCAGGAATACGCTAAGATCAAACATAAGACAAATAAATCAAATAATTCCCATAACTAGATATTTGATAGATGCACCATCGTTCTATTCCTTCTGCCCAAATTCTCAAATACGCTAGATTTCAAAATATTAGGGCTTGTTCATTGACTTGGATTGAATCAATTGATTTTTTTAGATCCAAATTAGCAACTTAAATATTATAGTACTATTAATTAAGAGCAAAGCCTGAACAAAGAAAATAAAGCCATGCGATAAAACTTCATTTTTATCGTTATATCAATTATCTCTTTAGATCGGAATAGTTTTTGATAGGGTTGAAAAAAAACCTGATTAAACCAATCAAAACTAAACCGACCGAGTATATATAATATGCAATATATATGATA
Organism: Berberis thunbergii; assembly: GCA_003290165.1. Taxonomy (NCBI): domain Eukaryota; kingdom Viridiplantae; phylum Streptophyta; class Magnoliopsida; order Ranunculales; family Berberidaceae; genus Berberis; species Berberis thunbergii. Next base: position 83,030 of record QNQO01011094.1, on the reverse strand, counting down.
TGTAAAAATAATATAATATGTTTAGTATACTCGGTCGATTCGGTTTTATGTTAGTTTTAGTAACATTTTAGGCGGTCGATTCAGTTTTGCGGTTTATATAAATTAAGATCAAATTAAGATCAGTTCGATTTCAATTTGGTTTTCTTGATGTTCAATTTGGTTTTGGTTTGCCTTTTTATCAAACTGACTTATTCGGTTCAGTTGACGGTTTCCACCCAAAACCGAACAGAACCATGAGCAACCCTAGTTTCTCTTTAATGTTAAAAGAATCATCAACAAGCCAAGACAGTTTCACTCTGAAGTCAGTTGGTTGGAAGAAACATATTTCCATAATCGTCTCAAGGAATCGTGGAAGGAAATCCAGGGTTTGTATTCTTTAGCACGCTAAAACATCTAAAGAATACCTCAAGGAATGGAAGCACAATTTTTTTTATATATAAATTTGACCTTCTAATGATCTAATCTAAAATAGAAAGTATCAGATTGCTCTTCGAGATGTTATAGAAGAGGATTATCAATTGCAGCCTCAAGAGTAAGTCAAAAGAGAAAGTCATAGTTAGGAGCTACAACAGATTGTGTTGGAGAAGAAAATTTGAATTTTTAAAATTATTCTTTCATCAATAAAACAATGCAAATACAATAATAACTGCAAAAAAGAACACCTGTGAGTGAGGCAGTCACAGGCCTGATACAAAACAGTTTACAAAACCTAAGACCCAACTCACCAATTAAATAGCCATCCCAAATTAAATATACAATCTTGAAATTGTGTCTTTAGAACACCTCAAGTTACAGTCCAAAACCATACAAGTGCCTTGATCTCCCTAACAATAATATCCAGGTCACGCTTCTTTCCTTCGAATATTCTGACATTTCTCTCCAAATGCAAATGGTTGTTAGGAGAACCGATCCCACAACCAATTTCTTTTCAGGTGAAGAGCTGGTTTTGCCATTGCTCTACCCAATGAGAAAAGTCTATTGCATATACATGTATTGTTGGATGTTGCAACATCAAGAAGTAAAAGTTATAAAAATAAATAGGATTAATTTTTCCCCAATATTAACTGTTAAGACAAAGAATATTTCCCTTGAAAGACAACTGAAACTAAATGACACTTAATAGTGACTTTGGACTTCGGAATTTGATAAGTGAATCACTACATTCAGATGAAGTGGCTAGGCAGGTACTAGGCCGAGTCACAAACTCGGACCCATCAAGTAAGTCAAAAAGAAAGAAATGGAGAACGAGTGAAGGAGAAAATGTGAGTAGCAAGCACAGGGTCTTTAGCACTTAGTTGGGGAAAATCTATATCTCTTAGAACCCAACAGATTAGGTACTCAGGTTTATTTAACCACAATGTAACCAAAAAAAAGCAAAAAATTTAAGAAAGTGACACAACCTTTATTGGCGAAGTTCTGTAAATGATGGGAATACCTCGCGCTCATGAAGTGATCCACTATCATATCATGCTTGATTTGCTTGTCATTTCATGAGTAGGAGTCTTATTCTTTTAGAAAGGATAAAACTTACTTCCTTGATAGATCCTACTCTTGTCAGCAAGATGAATATAATATGATAGTGTCGGTGTAGGATGGTCCTATGGTCACCTCCATGTAGTCTGTAACCTATGTTTACCCTCAGGTCATCTAGCCTTTTTTTTTTCAATTGCAAACAAAGGTTGAATTCATCAGGCAGAAGAACGGAAGAACATACAATGGAGCACACAAAAGGCACCCAAAGAAGGGACAACCTAAAGAAGTAACAAGCCCAACCTTATCATGAAACAAACCAAACCAAAACTACACTGAGATTCACATCCTCAGCTGAAATTCCCATATCGTGCAAAATGTGGTAGCCCAAACATGGGTATTGTAGGCTTGTGCAGCAATTAAATAAGGCCATTTTTTTTCGTTTTTTGGTTGGGAAAACTTGGGTTTTCTCATAGACACACAAACTATTATAACTCTTTCATGAACTCACATGGATGTCACAAAGGGCTTCTAACGTTAATATTCGTGCAGCGATAATTGGCCACTGTCCATTCATTTTGGGCTCATTTTTTGAGAAATGGGGAGTCGACAGAACTTTCCATTCCCCTTGGATCTTATCCATGTATAAGAGGGACCACTTGTATACCGTTGGATGTCTCTTTTACACAAGGTCCACCACAGGCAAGTGATAGTAGTGTAAACCAGTACTAATTATACTTTCCTAAGCAACATTAGAATCTCAAACTAGCTCTAAAATAGCAAACTTCACCAAATGCACTTTATATACCTCGACAATGTAACATCAACTACACAATAACCACATTATCTTACAAAAGGTTCAAAATTTTGCAATTTTATGCCAATTCAGATTCAATCAGAGAACACTCAGCTAAGGGTTTCGATGGGACTCTTTAACATGCTTTTGACATACCTACATGGTGTATCTTTATCTACCAAAAGTAGATTCAATAAAAATAACTTCATATTTGCACAAAATGAACACGAGAATCAGATACCCGCGTAATCCAAATCCATGAACAGAGCTTACATTACAAACAACAACATCATATTTGCACAAAATGAACCATAAAAACACAAAATTTTCAAAAAATAAAATATATCCAGATCTAAAAAAACTCACCTCAAATATCTCCCATCATGATTTTGACAAGAGATGCTGAACTAAGAAACCCCAACAACAACCACAGGTAATCTTGCTTCACTCTTGACCAAAATTCCTGGTTGAACAATCGAATTTGGTAGAAACAAAGAGTACCCAGATCTGAGAAGGCACTAGGATTCGAGAGTGATCTGCAATATAGAGGGATTCATCTGGTCTCTTCTTCTTCGAGCTACTCTGTTGTTCACGGATTTCCCGAGTCTGTCTCTCTGCCAAGCTATAAAGGAACTGTTGGGTTTGGGTTGAATTGAATTGAACGATATTTTGGGAGATAGATTGGTGCAATAGTGTTATGCTGCCGAATGTTGCATTTCAATGCTGTGCTGTTGGCACAATAGTAAATGTGATGTTATATTAGGGACTTAGGGTTACAATTGGTTGAATTTTTTTTTTTATTTATTTATTTTTTTTTATCAAAGGCAACAATTACCTTGCACCGTCATTTCTTCTTTCTCACACTATTCTACTCTCTCACACCACATATTTTCTTTTTCACATCACCATACTTTTTCAAACCATCTATATAAACAAAAATCATTCATTTTCCCTCCCCTCATCATTCAAATTGACAATGATTCATCTCTCCCCCATTCGAAATCTATTTCAAATCTCTCCCCATACTCAAATCTCTTTCATCTTCCTAAAAAACTCTCAAAATTCCCTTAAAGTTAAAACCCTTAAATCTAAACTCAATAAATATGTACAACATAACAGACAAACCCAAACTCAAAATGAAAAATATAGTAACTTTCAAACTAATTTAAACCCTCAATTGAGAATGATTCTCAATCTTATCAAAACAAAAAAGTTGTAGTGCTCTGAGTTATCTAATAAAAACAACTTGAATCACTTAAAAATGTTTTGAAATGAGCAAGTTATGGTTATTTTACTAAAGTCGCTCAAATCTGTCTGAAAAATAAAAACGGGATAGTGTTCCTAAATTTCGGCCAACTTATGTGCTTGATCAAGACAAATTCTCAAGTTGATTAAAACACAAAATTTGTAGTACTCTTAGTTATCTAATAAACACAGCTTGAATCACTTGAAAATGTTTTGAAATAAGCAAGTCATGGTCATTTTACTAAAGTCGCACAGAACATAAGTTGAAATGAGAGTACTACAACTATTGTGTTTTGATTAACTTGATAATCCGTCTCGATCAAGTACATAGGTTGGCCGAAAGTCATGAACACTATCCCGTTTTCATTTTTCGTACAGATTTGCACAACTTTAGTAAAATAATAATAACTTGCTCATTTCAATACATTTTCAAGTGATTCAAATTGTGTTTATTAGATAACTCATAATACTAAAATTTTCATGTTTTGATGAGCTTGAAAATCGTTCTCAATTGAGGGTTTAAATTAGTCAAAAGTTACCTTGTTTTAATTTTTTTTCATTTTGAGTTTGACTTTATCTGTTATGTTAAGGGGGTGGTATTCAATTCAGATTTTAATGAATTTTAAATTTTAATAGATTGTGAAGGATTTTAAAATCCATTAAAATTCAGAGGTATTCAATTAAGGATTTAAAACAATATATGTAAATCTAAGGGTATTCAAATACGGATTTTAAAAGATTGTTTTAAAAACCATCAAAATCAAGGGGTATTCAATTCATGGTTTTTAAAAGCCCACAAAAAAAGGGGGTATTCAAGAAATAGTGGATTTTAATGAATTTGTTAAAGTTGTTGATTTTGAAGGATTTGTGAGAGGAAAATATATATAACAAGAGTCATTCCAAATTCAACCTTCCCCCTCATATTTCAATGAATTTGTATTGCCCATTGTTAAATGACACCACCATTTCCGTTGTAGGACACCACCACCCCATTTTTTTGGGATCTGCTGAAGGACATCACCACTTTCCCTTATCCGCCTTCTCTTTTCTCTTCACAGGAGCAACACCACCTCACCCCACAACTTTCGGCCACACCACCATGCCCTACCATCGTTGGTTGCACCACCACCCGCACTTCTTCTTCTCCTTTGTTCTTGTTAGTTTTTTTTTTTGTTGTTGTTGTTATTATTATTATCATTCTCCTCCTCTTATTTTCTCTTCTTATTGTCCTCTATTTTCTTTATCTTCATTTTTTGTTCTTATCATTTATTTCCTTTTGATTTCTTTTTCTTTTTTTTCCTTTCTTTCTGTTTTTCTTCTTATTCTTTTATTTTTTTTTATCTTTTCTTATTCTTTTTTCATGTGTTTTTCCCTTTACCCTTGCGGAGGTTCCTGTGACTTGCGAGTGGAGGTTTTCCACTTGCCAGAACCTTAGTGAGGGCAAAAAGAATAAGAAAAATAAGAAGATACGAGAAAAAGAAAATAAAAATGGAGGAGAAGAAGAAGAAGAAGAAGATAAAAGATAAAACAGAGAATAATAAGAGGTGAGGGAGAGGAGGAGGAGAATAACAAAACGAAGACGGGAAGAGGTGGGATGAGAGGTGGCGGTGGTGATTGATGGAAAAGAAGAAAAAAGAAAAAAAAAAAAAAAGGAAAAAAAAAGGGTGGTAGCGTAGTGGGGGTGGTGATTGAAGAATAAGAAAAATAAGGGAGGAGGAAATGTGGCGGTACGTGGCGAGGATAACAATTTGAAGTAAAATAGTTATTTGTATTAATTTTTGACCATCTTCAACGTATTTGAAATTTTTTTTTTAATTTCAAGTAAATTTCTTGTAGCATACAAACAATTGTTTAATTAATGTTTTGAGATATGTTTTATGATTTGTGTTGGCATGGATAACAATGTAGGTGATGTTTTTTCATTGCTTCCTATGACTAACAACATATTTATAAAATTCATTGAATTTATAAGAATCCATCGAAATCCATAACAAACCTTTATAAAATCTACAAAATCCATAAAAATCCAGTGGATTTTGTAAAATCTTTTGAAACCTTTTAAAATCCACGATATTTAAAATCCTCCAAAGTCCGTTCAAATCCCGAATTGAATACCCCTTCCTAAGTCATGCATATTTATTGAGTTTGGGTTTAAGGGTTTTGACTTTGAAGGGATTTTGAGAGTTTTCGAAGGAGATGGGGGAGATTTGCAAGCGATTTGAGTGTGAGGAGAGATTTTGAAGAGAAGATTTTGAATGGGGGGAGGGAGGAACCATTGTTGATTTGAATGGTGAGGGAAAAAAATGAATGGTTTTTGTTTATATGTTTGATAAAAAAATAAAAATAAAACTCAATGGTGATGTGAGAAAGAGGATATGGTGGTGTGAGTTAGTCGTTGCCTTTATCGAATGAAAAGTGGAGTTTGGTTTTTTTTTTGTTGATAACGACTTTTTAACACCATACATTCCACTATTCCACTTGTTTTTTACCTGCTAACTCACACCACTCATTTAAATATTTATTCATCTTATTCCTCTCTCACCCTCTCTTCTCCCATCTTTTGAAAAATTTCCACTCCCAAATTTGATTCATCTTCTTCCATCCCACTCGACTCAATCTTTCATCTTTCCTCCCACAACATCACTCTTTCAACAATTTTCTCACCCCCTATTCTGAAGAACAATAATGGAAGATAATTTAGTAAGATTATTTCTTTACTGGGTCGAACCCAAACAAGGCACCTCGATTTTGCCGCCGCCTTCTCCCTCATCTTTCTCTCATTCCCCCTTTAATTTTCTGGTTTTTTTCCTCACCCTTGCGGCGGCCTGTGTGATGGTGGGCTCCCCACTCACAGAGGCCATTGCGAGGACAAATAATTTTGGCCCTCCCGGAGGCACTTTCAAGTGGAATACTTGCAGTCGCAGAAAAAAAATGGAGAGGGGAAGGAGAGGGAGAAAGATGACGTCTTGTCCGAGAAGAAGAGAGGGTGGGATGATGATGGTTGTTGTGGTTGTGTGGGAGAATAAGATGGAGTGGGATGATGATGGATGGGCGATGATCTGAGAATTGGACGACATTTGCGATGTCTACCATCGCAGCCCATCTCCTCTATCTCTCGCCGGTCGTCTCTCACCGTCCCTCGCAATCAATCGCCTCCTTCCATACTGTTGATGTAGTTCTTGAGAAGGGAGGGTGGGAGAGAGATAAATGGTGGTTTAAATTGGTAGTGTGAGCTAGCAGGTAAAAAATGTATGGTAGTATGGGACAGTGAAATCTGTGGTGTTAAAAAGTCGTTGTCTTTTTTGTTTCAATATGCCTTGAGAAACCATTCTCATTCCTTTAAAAATATTGAAAATACTCATGATGTGATAGGCATTATATTTTTTTTAATGCATATGGTGTGAATTGCATATTTTAAAATTTTAAGTACTTGTATTCATCATTGATTTTATTAGAAATATCTTAAAATTTGCATTTCAACGATACCAAATTTACAAAATTCGACAACTAAGTAGATAATTATGATAACTTTCATTTCAAGAAAAGAAAACACATAACTTTCCCTCTTCGCTATATGTACATTCGACTTTGTTTTAGATTTTATGTTACTTTTCTTTTACCCTTCTGCATACTCTATATTTACAAACATACCATTATAAAAATTGAATCTCAACTCTCAACATTTTCCTCCACTCTCAGTCCTAGCACTTTTTTTTTATGACCAAATCCTTATGAATAGTAAAACCCATAGTTGATTTGTGAGTTAGATGGTTAGAATTAGAATACACATTTTGATTAGAGGGCAAAAGTTTTGTATTTGAACCACAATTTTATTTAATGTACTTATTTTTTAAATGTGATATGTTTTATTTATTTATATTACTGCTCTTGTTGTCGCATTGCGATCTAGCACCCAAATTGCTTCAATGATACTTGATTTTGCTGGGATTTACTTACAACAAGGATTCCACCACTTCTCATTTCATGGTGTTGCAACATTTTGCTCTGATTTCATATATGTACAAATTTTTCATTTATAAAAACAAACAAAATTGCATCGTCAGTGTTTCAAGAAAATTTTGAAAACGCACCTTGTAATGTTTCAAAATAGATTATTGGAGATTTATATATAGACAATTAGAGTTCTAAAACTAATTGCATATTTTAGACTTCTAAGCATTTGTAGTATAATCGTCTCCAGCAAAAATGAATAAGTAAGGCTATACCCAAATCTCGTTCCTAGTCATAATTTGTTAGAAACCTGTAGACAATATTTTCCCAAGACATAAATAAGGATTCATCTGGTCTTTTTTTTTGAGCTATTATGTTTTTTATGGATTTCATGAGCTAGCGAGTTGGGTTTGCCCTGTGTCTCTCTGCCAAGCTATAAATACATCGTGGATTTCACATCTGTCCTTTTCACCAAGTAAAAATAAGTCAAAGTAAAACAATTAAGTGAGGAAGAAATGAGTTTCATTTGGGAAAATGAGGTTAGCCCGAGTAGCAGAGGAGGATAACCAATGAGAAGTGAGGAAACTCGGTGTTTAAGAGGAAAAAATGTTCAATAAAAAAAATGCATGATGGAGGTTCCAACAAGAAGATCCAATCAACTTTGCCAGATGGTGATTGGAAACCACTTCCAAAGAGGATATGAGGGAGAACAGTGTATTAGGAGGTGCAACGTGCGTATGAGGCATCAAATAAACTCAGTCAACTAGTCAAAAGAGCTGCAGGAACCAGATTGTCGTGTTTGGCTATGTAGAGGAAAACAATCTAAGTCGAAAGTGGAGGTCTTGGCAGAGAATCTTGCAAATAAGTATTTGAGAACCCATCTTGTAATGTTTTGAAATAGTTTATCGCAGAGATTATTGGAGATTTAGGGGGCACTTGGCAACTAAATCATAATTACTTCTATTAATTTTAGAAACATTTATACTTCAAAGTAGATAGTTATTTTGGTAAATGAATTTGTATGAAGAGATAAAAAGGGGAGAACATATGTTAAAAACATATAGTAAAGGAGAGTTATTTTAGAAGCCAAATTGCTTACTAAGTCAAAAGCAAAAAAAAATTAGTTACAAAATTTAGCAAAAATGTAACTAGCAAAAAGTATAAAATATTGAATAATCCATACTTAGGTAGTTTTCGATGGTTATAAGCAAATAACAAATGCCTAACAAGACTTCTACGATTGATTACATATTCCAGACCTCAAAGCATTTGTATTATCTTCTCAAAATCGTCTCTAACAAAAATGAATAACAAAGATTATACCAAGTCCCCTAATTTCACAAGTTAATAATCTGTTAAAATCAGACAAATAAGTGTGTTTTCCTGGAACATAATTTCCTCGATCTCATTCATAAGTTTACACTAATATTGTAGACAACCCTTCATGTAATTTTCTCGATCTTGTTTAATAATTTCAAACTATTTTTTTTTTCAAGCTTGTTTTAGTAAATATTTGTAACAAAATGTTGTTCACATCTTGAGTATTTGTTGGTATAGGAAAATTATGCCAAGTTGGGGGTGCAACAAGGAACAAGACGAATCAGGACATGCATTTTCTATTACTTTGCAAAATTTATGTACGGACACTTACATATTGCTTTTTCTTCCAATTATCCATTTAAAAATTTCAATCCTTCGATGAATTTATAATTTCCAAGGGTCTTGCATGGTCCCTATGGTAGGCAAAGAAAATTATAAGGAAGTTGTCGTGATACTGAAGAGGTGCAAATATAACGTTTCGAAAAATAAAGCAGTGGTTGAATGCACTTACAGGAGCACGATGACCCAACCAGAATAGTCATACTGTCAAAATGGTTGCAATATACTCGCACTGTTGAAAGGCAAGTCTCGAGTTTGCTGCATCGCCAGGTACATACCTTTCATTAATTTACAGTTTTATGCCAGATATGCTCCTTTTTTTTTTTGTAAACAAATGTCTAACAGTTAATGCTATCATGCTGATAGTCATGTAATTATTACATAATATATCCCTTAATTTATATATGTTAGTGTTTCGATTAGTATATTTTATTCTAATTATTTCGTTTTTATGTCTTTGTAGGAATTTGAGCATGAACGATGAAATCGCATTAAGGCAACAATTTGAGGAAAGATTAATTGGTTGATTCTAGTGGTGGTACAAAGTAGTGGGTCACATATTTAAACCTAATCGGTTGATTCTAGGAATTTATAATTTGCTTTCACTGATTATATCTGAAATAATTATCCAGACTAATCGGTAGTTAGGAGTACCCTTTATTGATATTCAAAGCCTGCTTTAATCAATTAATCTGAATCTGTGATTGTGTGTGTCGTAAGAAGACATGCAATGCTAGGGTTTTTTGCTTTTGCTGAAATCAATTGAGAACTTAGATTAATCTTTAGGTTAGTCGTGTTAATTCTTGAAAATAATACTTTGGATTACACAAATCTCGAAGAACCTGTGGTGGATTCGATGTCTCGGTCCATTCTTGTATCATCTTATCAGTTTAATCTTTAAGTGTTCAATTTCATTATCTTAATTTAGTAATTTACATCTGTTGTAACCCCAAACTCTAAAATAGTTTAAATAAGTCTTAGAAGTCGACTGTCTCGTCAATCCTCGTGGGATCGACCCGTATTTGTCACTGTCTACTAGTTGGACAGTCGTGCACTTGCAATATTACAAGTAGGGTTTATTAGCTTATTAATTTAGGTTAATAACAACTCCATCACATGCTTAACTACATGTTCAAGTCATGCTACCTCTCACTTATCTTAGCTTCCATTTCGTCCCTAATACTTGTGAGGAGTTGCTAAATGAAAGGATAATGTCACCTTGTAATGTTTTGGAACGGATTATTGGAGATTTTTCTCTTCTACTAAATCCTCTTTAGTGGGAATTATGCATTCTTGAATTTTTTTATCAATATGAATAAAATTCATTTTACATTTCAAATAAAAAAAAAACCTTAACAAGGGGAAAATACAATAAAGAGAATAGACGAGGCAACAACTTAGATGAAAGCATGCAGAAAAATCACAGATAAAGATAATGGATGTTCTAACAACACTATTCCCTATACAATACCAAAGGATCATTGCTCAACATCCCCTTTAGTAATCGACTAGGACTACAAGGTTATATTAGATATACGGTACGCTGGCCTCACTCTCTCTGCCAATGGCTCCGAGTGAGTTGGCTCATATAATCCTGATAAAGTTTTAGCTGGTGTCTAGTTTTTGTTTATCGTATACTAATGCAATAGAATTTCTCTTATAGCTTTATTTGTTGCTCAGCAGATCTTCCAGCTGGTGTCTATTCCATGACTCGTGTGTACTAGCATGTTAGAGTTCCACTTCAATATATCTTTGTCACTAATGTGCGCAAATTCATCCTCCTAAACTTTGACCTGCAAAACAAGCAATAGTAAACCAATGACCGCTGTGTGGGTGGCCAAAGGCACTCCAGTGGTAATGTCAGGCTTTGAACAAGAAGGTAGAATTCAACTTGGTAAAATTAGGGTTGCATACCTTAGTCCTTATTCTTGTTCACTTTATATAATGAGAGAGTTTATCTTCTTCCTTGACTTTACATTTGATTGCGCAAAGGAGAAAATCTTATTGTGATTCTCTCTCTATCAAGTTATGTCCTTGTAGGGTTCTTTCCCTTCCATGACTTGGATCTTCTTTGTTATTTGTTTCCCTTTAGGACTCAATGTCATTTTTTCCAGTTGGACTAGAAGTAGTCTAAATGGGCATTGAGTTTATTCTAGCCCAAAAGTCTGTTCTGGACTTTCTGTCCAGGGCAAACTCCTAAATTCCTACCATATTGGGTTTGTGTAATCTACGCTTGATCTCCTGACTTATAGGTTGAATTGGGCCTGATCTAGGCCTTGTCCGTCCATGCCATCTCATATTAGGGTTGGTTCGTGCCCCGTGTCCGGCTATGATTGGATGGGTCCTCGTGCGTAGTCATTAACTTGCCATACACGGGGGTCTGTGCTATGGCATGTTTTTTTTCCGGTGTCTCTTAGGGCTATGCCAACATTTAATGCTAGTGCGACTGTTGGGTGGCTACTTATTCTATACGCCAAGCCTACATAAGTTTGGTTTTGTAGAATTTGGTCTATTTACATCCTCAAAACTTCCAGAGCTCTTTGTTGTATTCTGTCTTCAAGCTTTCAACTCGAATCCATAACAATTATCATCTCTTTCTAATCATGTTAAGTAAGAGTATTCTTTTCGATGATCTAATGTCATCCTACCTTGAGTTCTTCTAGGAGTCATTGATGACCGAGGTGGATCTGGCTGAACTCCGTCAATAGTACCAGATCCTTGCTAATCTGGAACTCGTCATTCTGGGGCCAAGCGATTTGCTACTCAGCTGAGGAAGGTTTTGTCTGCCTCTGCAAGGCCATGCTCAAGGCTAGCCTTTGCTTTCATGTTCCTCACGCCATTTGGCATTTATTGATGTATCGTGACATCTCTCCTGCCCATCTGAGGCCAAAATGGGTAGAGGACCTTGACTGCGACTCTGATCAGGGCGAAGGAGTCTAGGTTCCATTTGTCAATGAAGGTGCTGCACTGGTTGACCTCAATTATGATGAATCCTAATGGGGTTTGTGTATTGAGGAAGCATGCATGCCAGTACAAGCTTCCAGATGACTTCAAGAACTGGCAGAAGTACTCCTTCCTCGCTTTTGTAGATTTTGAGTGCTCCTCACTTGAGGGCCAAACTGTCCTCCACAACTTTAGGAAATTGAGTAAGTTTTTAATTATATTTCTTCCATTTTTTCTTTTGATATACTTTTAGTTGTTGGCCGACTTATTGTTTGTAATCAAGGGAGTTGCCTCCTCTTATTTTCCCCTTTGGAGAGGAACCGGCGAGGGTTCCTATTGGTTGCTTTGCTTCTACATATGCCTGCTCACACCTCACTAAAATTGAACTAAATAATTGCATAAAAGGTTGAAACTTTCGTAATTTAAAATTACGAAAAGAAAAAAGTATATTTTTTCAAGGTTTTTCAAAAAATTTCAAGGTTCTTTCATTAATTTTGATTTTTTTTCATAAATTTCTTAAAAATATAAAAACCGGCTACCAAAAATAACGTTTTTTCAAGGGTTTTTCGAAAAATTTGAGGGGTTATTTTTTCTTCGTAATATTCGAGATTTATTTGTATTATCATTTCTTTTAATTATTTATTGATTTTTGAAGTCACCCTCCTGATTTTCTAATTATCATTTATTCTATTTATATGTTGATTTCGAAATCAGCTCCTGATTTTCTAATTATTCATTGAATTCATTTTTTGGTATTTAGGCTTCATTTAATGTTTTTAAAAAATTTATTTATTTATTATATTTTGTTTTTTCACATATTTCATAGACCCTCAATATTCATTATCTATATTTTACGTGTCCTCAAGATTTTTATATTTTTTCTTTACACCGAAATATTTCTTAAAATTAGGCGACCGAAATTAACTCGAAAAACGAAATCAGAATCCTTACTTACAAACAGCTATCTTTGAACTACTACATTAAAAAAAAAATGTAATAAAAACTGGGGTCCATTAATAAAGGGTGAAAATACTAATTGGTTTGATCTTCCTGCAGTTTCTGCAAATCTGGGAGTCGAAGAGCTTGGCGATTGAATTATATCAGAGCACATTTTTACTTTTTTTTTTTTTTTTTGTATTTCTCTACAATTTCTTGTGCTCTACATGTTTCTGTTCCTAAGGTTTAGTTGTAGTTCTAAAGTAGAGGGTCTAATTAGGAAGGTTTTGACAATGTGGGTGAGACAATCAGTGATTGTAATGTAAAATTTCCTCTCATGAAGAGTGTTTGATCACTTTGAAGGAAGACATTTGGCAATGGGGGACCTCTCACAAAGTGATTCAGAACATCGATTTTGACGTTCATATGTTTAATTGGGATAGTTTCTTTTTTGTGCTATTGGTTTTGTTTTGTTCCCTTCCTGTATTTGAGTTTCTCACTCACCTTTTCTTTCATCAATAAACTTTCTTGTTGTGTTTGATTAAAAATAACAAAAAAAAAAATCTCATTAAAAATCTCCTTGTATGGAATAGACTTGCCATTAGGGACGATCTTACGAGGCAGTGCGGGAATGTGGATCAAGAATATCTATTGTGGAATGGTGACATATATAGCAAATCTGGTGTACGTTTTCTAATGATGGATGAGTAATATGAACCTTTTTTGAGTAGTGTGATACTGATGGATGTGGTTGTTGTGTTAAGTACATGGAGATGCGAGGCCTTACGAAGGGGTGTACCAAAGTTGATTTGGTCTTGGGCAATTTGTTCAGAGAGAAATAAAAGAATTTTCAAGATTGACTCAAGCAATATGAGTCGGGTCATCTTGGAGGTTCTAGTTCTCTTATGGCATTTGGTGTGGATTTTCTTTGTAAATTTGTTATTAGACCTTGGAAACATCATGTATAGACCCTAAATGGATCGAGGGTGTTGTAAGTTGTAATGGTTTTTTTAATCTATCGAATTTTATCTTTTCTAAAAAATGTTTTGCAAACATCGTGGAGCTTGGTACCCTATGTCTTATACTCTACATTTTGAATTTTTTGGCTTGAAAGAAACTAAAAAGCCATTGACGGGGGTGTCTCTATAGGATTATCAGCTAGCTTATAGGGCACTATTCACATTGGGCATCTAAAATGATGATGCTTATTTGGTTGAAAAATTTATCGTTCCTTAGGAATTCCACATCTTGGCGATGCGTATATGGGTAATGTTGACTGCACAGTTTTGGTCATTGTCTTATGACCTTTTCTTTTGGACGGTATTGTGTATGTTGTTAGGGCGAGGGTGAGGCCTTTTGAAAAGGATAAAACTTTCAGATTTTAGTTGATCTGTTTTTTTTTTTAATTGTTGAACATCAAAATGAATCAGGTTGTGAGTTAAGTTGTTTATATGATTTTCCTTTATTTTTCGTCTCTTTGTTTGACTTACTTTCCAAAAGCTACCTGCGAATGTCTTATGAGTCTAGGTTACTAATGACTTAGGAGTGGTACTTACCTAAATGGAAACATAGAGCCTTGGCATAGCCCCTACCAACATATTTATTTTGTATTGTTGAACCAAATGTATTTTGACTAGATTTTCCCTATTAAACCAAAGAGGATATGCATATGAGATATAATCCTCCCATAAATTATGTGCAGCTTCCTTTGTACTTGAGAATCAGCTCGTAAGTGTCATCTCAAAGTATTTTGACTAGATCTTCCCCATTTAAAAACTGAAATGTTGTTTTCGTCTTCAACCACGGGGTGGTTTTTTTTGTCATCAGCTGTCTATGGTTTGGTGTTGATGTCTGATTCATTCTTTTAAGTCAGTGTATTCATTCTTCTATGAACATAATATTGAGGCTTGACTTGATTGACCATCCATCATCAAGACTGATTCTACTATGCTCTTGTGATTGATAGTTGTTGGTTCCTAGTCTCTGTCTGTGGTTGTTATTTTGCACTACTGATGGTAATACGTCTGAGCAATTTGTATATCCATCTCGTTATGCAATTATAGTATTTTTAATTTCTGGAATTTGTGTAGGCTTATGTCTGATATCAGTTTTCATCATTATGCAGGATTTCATCTCTCAACTTAGTAGCCATGTCTTCTTCCTATCTTCCAGCGACCACAGATTCAATTGCACAGGCTCTAGAAGCCAAGGACCCATCTGAATCAATGTCCATCCTTTATCGCATACTAGAAAATCCTTCATCTTCTTTGGAAGCTATCCGCATAAAAGAACAGGCCATCACCAATCTCTCAGACTTTTTGAGGCAGGAGAAGCGAGGCGAGGAGCTTCGCAGCCTTTTGACTCAATTGAGACGCTTCTTTTCCATGATTCCGAAGGCCAAAACAGCTAAGATTGTGCGAGGGATAATTGATGCTGTTGCCAAGATTCCGGGAACTTCTGAACTGCAGATATCAATCTGCAAAGAAATGGTGCCATGGACTCGCGTTGAGGCAAGGCTTGCAGCCCTTTTGATGGAGAGCAAGGAATATTCTGAAGCTTTGATCCTCCTTTCCAGCCTAGTCAAGGAGGTTAGAAGAATAGATGACAAGCTTCTTCTTGTGGACATAGACTTGCTAGAGAGTAAACTCCATTTCTCTCTCAGGAACCTGCCCAAGGCAAAGGCTGCACTCACGGCTGCAAATGCTATTTATGTGCCGCCCCAACAGGGTACCATTGATTTGCAGAGTGGCATTCTGCATGCAGAAGAGAAGGATTATAAGACTGCCTATAGTTACTTCTTTGAAGCATTTGAAGATTGCAGGGCCCAGTTAGATGAAGATCCAATTGTACATAGGCACCTTTCCTCTCTTTATGACACTCTTCTGGAGCAGAACTTGAGCAGGTTGATTGAACCATTTTCAAGAGTTGAGATTGCGCACGTAGCAGAGCTCATCGAACTGCCCGTTGATCATGTGGAGAAGAAGTTATCTCATATGATTTTGGACAAGAAGTTCGCTGGTACATTGGATCAAGGCGCTGACTACCTCATCATCTTTAATGACCCGAAATCCGATGGAATCTTCCCTGCAACACTGGAAACCATTTCCAATATTGGGAAGGTTGTTGTGACGACCCGCCTCCCGCACTGTACAGATACTGTCCGCTTTGGGCTATCATCCGGCCCGCACGGCTTTAAAAGGCCTCTATACAATGGGGAGATAACCCTTCACATATAAAGATCATCATCCTTCCCTACCCAGGCGATGTGGGACTATGTTTCCCCTTGTAGCTCGTCCAACCCTTCTTGGCCTATTGGGCCTGTTGGGCCTGTTGGGCCCTCTACCCTCACCCTCACCCTCACCTCAGGTCCGCCCACTTAGGGTCTCACAGTTGTCGACAGCCTTTACATGAGGTCTGCCAGGATTATGGCCTGAGGTGTTAGTCGAAGATTTTTATTTTTATTTTTCACGAAATCTTCTTCGATCACTATAGTTTTTGTCTTGAGAAATGCATGGTTTGTTAAACTACTTGGTGATTTCAGTTTGAGATTCCATAGTTGCAGGTTGGTTAGAAAGCCCCGATTAATACGATCATAGGCTTTCTCCATGTGTAGCTTGAAGATCACATTGCCACCAAAAGCCAGCTTACATATCTGAAACCTCCAAATTTTAGATTAATATTATTTCATGTGTCAAAATGGGTGTTAGACTAGGTGAGTTTCATAATGAGTTGAAGACAATGTATAAGTTGGAATGACATTCATCAATCAAAGACAAGACGAGATCAAAAAGTACAACACCCTCGTGAAAATGGATTGAAGAATTTCAATTATAAAAATTATATATAAAAATAAATCAATTGAAAATCTCTGAGAAATTAACATGTTGAATTTTACAAATGTCGACCAATTAAAATAGGTCAATGATACGATCTGTTAAGCAAACATGTCAAGATAAGAGCTCGACCTATCATGTAAATGACTCAAAAGCTTATTTGAGCTCGATCTACTGGATAGACATGTCATGCAATCAAAATTGGTTGAGCAAAATAAATTTTCGACACATTATTTATAGTTATTTTTCTCTTCTTGGCAACTTCAACTTAAAAAGAGTGTGTGTGTGTGTGTGTGTTTTTTTTTTTTTTTTTTTTATTCTACGAAGTATATACCTTATTTTTCACAAGGCATTTGTGTGTTAGAACTTCACACACATATTTGTCCTCATCTTACTTGTGTATATGCAAGTAGTGATCATGGTCTCGGTACGTTGCTGAGATCGTGGAAAAAGATCATTTAATTCCTTCTACAAACAATAATATCGTGCCCTATCAATGTGCAATGCTCGCATTACTTGAAGCCTGAATTTTTTTTTGCCAATACCCTCCGCTTTTAGGCCCCAAATCCTACTCGATAATGGTTTTGTAACTTCCATCTAAAAACATCTAGTGCTATCATCAATCTCAATAATACACCAAAAAATCTCTAATGGCTCTCATAACCATCAAGTGAAAGTATTTCAGCCGAAGTTCTAGTAGCTCTACTCATGGAGGGGCCAATTCTAGATCAACTCGAAGGCTAAATCCTTGAAGCCAATGGAATATTTTAAACCTAACACCACGAATCGTGTATGAATCTTTCAAAATCACTTTCTTCCCCTTCTATTCTGATTGAATTCTCACGATCATATATCTCGAATCAAGGAGACCATAGTAAAATCTCATATTGATTCCTCGTTCGTTAAAAATCAATTTTATGGTATTGACAATATACCATGGTTTCTCAAAAATGATTGGGCAAAGATTTGCAATTTATTGCAAGGTATGGAGGTTAATTATATGCATGCACATTTTTTGAGAGACGGACGCTGTGGCAGGGCTCGCGCAGGTAGAAAAGACATCCCATACTTTCGTTCAACCGAATCTTCCTAAGAAACCATTAACATTATTTCGACTGGATAAGCAACATACATGTATTATTCTCCGTTAGTTTTTGTGCATGTTTATTCGTCTAATGTGTCTTTATGTGGGTAAAGTCCTAATGTCCCTTGTACTTTTATCATTTTTGGACAAATAATAAATGTCTGACATTCCATAAGTGCTTCTCCATTCTGGAGGATATATAAAAAAAAAATTTTAGTCTTAGGTTCAAAATTATGATTGTCACTTTGTCATTTTTCTTTCTTGAAGCTATAAATTTGATCAATTGATAGATTCTCAAAACCTAATTAATTAACGATTCCCACTAAAAATGTATGCATCGTTGGATTTCAAATATTACGTACAACGACTTCCCCTTGCCCTGCTTGAAATGAATATGAAGGTGAAGAGTAAGAAAATCTGTGAACTAAATGAATGCATGAACTAATTGAAATTGAGTGAGACTGATGTGTTGGTTAGTTGCGTAAAGTAAGATTACATAAAGAACTTGCACGAAGCGAAGATGAATATCTTCTTACACACTAAGTTTCCTATCCTTTCCAAAGTGGCTTGTGATATCAATGATCTGGTGTCCAACTATTGCTTGAGTTTGTTTTCTACACGACAAAATGGATGTTGGGAGTTGATCAAAGCTGTATTGATTTGGTGACGCTCAGACGTGGTGGTACAAGGTGGAAGTTCGTCTTTGCCGACTATGCACAAATTCACCGTTATGACAGAATTTAACTTTCAACTGTCGTTATGACGTCTTTAACGACCTTTATGAACTAAACTCTCTATATTTTCTCCACCGTCTCTCCATCTAAAAAAAGTCTTTTTTGGTAATTCAATTAAATTTCTTAATTCACATTCGTTCATCATTTCAAAAGCCATTAATCACTTTCTCTCTCTCTCTTCTCCTCTCGCTCTCGCTCTCGCTCTCCAAACTAAACCCTTCTCTCTGTCTTCATCAAGAACCCCATTTGAAAACCCTAGAAATAGACACCAAATTCATACAAACCCACCAACAATTCATCCCCAATTCCACAAGTTAACCCCAACGGATTGATTCGAAGGGGGTTTCGCTAAACCCCTTTGATTCAATCACCCCCAGAACCCTAATCGACCAAAAAAGGTTTCATTTTGAATATTGAAAAGGTGCTCTAAGAGGGAATGAGCAGGATTTTCAGAATTCCATCTTGTAGTCTGTCTTCTTTGTCTCCACCACCAACGACTTCCACCTCCATTTCCGAAA
Organism: Berberis thunbergii; assembly: GCA_003290165.1. Lineage (NCBI taxonomy): Eukaryota > Viridiplantae > Streptophyta > Magnoliopsida > Ranunculales > Berberidaceae > Berberis > Berberis thunbergii. Next base: position 63,861 of record QNQO01011094.1, on the reverse strand, counting down.
CTGTGAATGGGTCTCATCAATTCAAGATCTCTGGGTACACTTTGTCAAAGGGGATGGGTGTTGGGAAATACATCTCTTCTGATACTTTCATGATTGGTGGGCATGCTTGGGCGATTTACTTCTATCCAGATGGGAAGAGTATAGAAGACAACGCCACATACGTGTCTTTGTTCATCGCGCTTGCGAGTGAGGGAACTGATGTGAGGGCACTTTTTGAGTTGACATTGTTGGACCAGAGCGGGAAGAAGAAGCATAAGGTGCATAGCCATTTCGGGAGGCGATTGGAGAGTGGTCCTTATACGCTTAAGTATCGTGGAAGCATGTGGTAAGTATCAACGTTCACATTGTTAAGTATATTTCTGGTATGAATTTGGTAGCAGTGGTTTATCTTTATTTGAATGCAAGTACTTTGTGACTTTTCGTACTTGTTTATGATGCATTAGTGACTTGACTGCTTAAAATGGAAGTTTCGCCACTGAATGAATTACACAATGATTGTTTTGGAATGTTTTTGAGTTTTCTTTGTTGAGATTGATGATTCATGCAGTTTTCTTTATTGCTCTTGACTTGCTACTATTCCTTAAATTGATATATCCACATTTAGTGGACTGAGATAGCATTGTCCACACTTCAAAACGTATTTTAATTACCAATGACTGCCTTCCATTGTTATCAAATGCTCATGTGTAAGCCTAAGGATTAAGGAAGTGGGTGGTTTGAGTATTTCATCTCTTCTTTTGATAAACAAAGCTTTGCTTTATTAGTGGTTGTGGAGATATGTTAAGGGGAGTATTTTTGGAAGGAAGTGATTAAAGTATGATTTGAGTGGACTAAGTTAGCTTCCTAAGCATCTCGTTTGCTCATATGGGACGAATGCATAGAGAACCATCCTAATCACGTGTCAAGATTTTGGCAGGGGGTTATGTGATAGTTGAGAAGGGGAACAAATCATTGTAGTTAAGGTGTTGAGGCGGACGGGCCTGAAAATGTCTGCCTCGTGGCGGACGCCTCAGTGTAGTGAGGTGGTCTTAACATAATTTTTTTTATAATAAATTAAAACATATCAGTGTAGTAGTATACATCATCATTTTGATAAGTATCATAAACAAATATGTACAAAAAGTGACACAACTACCTAGAATCGAAATGGAAATATATTAAAGTTGTATAGCATAGCGAAAATATGCACTACATAAGTGGGCAAGTAACTTACAAAATTATTAAAAGAATAGAAACTTGATAATATTGAACATTTGTTAGAAGAAAATGTTGGAATGGTTGGTAAAAATCCGCAAGCATGATCACTATTAGTATTCCAAAAGTATAAAAATCATTGAACTATTTTATAAAAAATCAAGATTGATGATCACAAACTGAACAAAACATGATATGTTTTCTCAAAAAAATGAAAACTAAAAAATGTTTTATCTTGTTTTTATTAAATTTATCAAATATTACATCAAAAAACATAAAACTCTATTATAGAGTGGGTTGCAACATCTTTTTACTGCAATTGGGCTGCAAATAGGATGTAAATGGGTTGGTTGTAACCACTTCTTGGGTTAAGGCAGTCGAGGCGGTTCGAGGCAGACTCCTCATTTCACTGCATTGCCTCACTTTGAGGCGGAATTTTGTAAAAAACGCCTTAAGGCGTGCCTAGGCGGTCGCTTTGACTACACTGGAACAAACTCGATTTTTGAGATGATGTATGGATGGGGTATATGGTGCCAAGAGATAGATGCCCCAGGTTGTTTGCATTGTGTGATAGGAAGTAGGGTTTGTTGATGGAGTTTGGTATTTTGGTTGGAGGTCATATGTACTAGGGTTTTCACTTTAGAAGGAATTACTTTTAGTATGAAAAGGAATTGGTTTGCTTCACTTTCTAGTATGTTGGAGGAAGTTATCTTGTGAGAAGAGGATGATAAAAAAGAATTGGTTTGCTTCACTTTACGTGGTTATCTTGTCGAAAATTTGCCGTATTCGTGTTCAACATATATCCGACACACGATACTCACTCGACACGCGTCAGACACTTAGTCAACGTGTCGGCAGGTGTCAAACACATGGTCAATGTAGTCAATGTGTCAGACACGCTTTCGATACACCCGAAACTTGTTAGGATACAGTCAAGACTCGAAAATCAACTTTATTTTATTTTTTACTTTTAGATGTTTGTAAATAATCACGTAATATAATGGTTGTTGATCCATCTGAAGTGAATGACTATTTTAATTGCGATTTAAAACAAATAGGGCAAAAAACCACTAAAGCATAGACTACCTCTATACTTCTTCTTAATATTTGCTTATTCTCTCCTCTACTTCTTCTCTACTATACTTTAGTTTTTTTCTTGCAACAGTGTCATCTTCTTCAAGACACTCTAGGAAGACATTTTATTAGATTACTATTTATATTTATATGACTTATTAAAAAATAGTATGACGTGTCTCCGAGTCCTAGTTTTTTAGAAATTGTCGAGTTGGCATGTCGTGTCAGTGTTAGTGTCCGACACAACGCACGTGTTCGTATCCGTGCATCTTGTCCTTCCATATGCATTTTGTTTGACAGTGTCAAAGGACATGAACAATAGGGTTTTTGGCACTAAGGCGCTAGAATTGGGTGCATTGGTGGTAGAAGTATTGATTAATCCGAGGGGTTGGGTATCACATCTTCCTTTTGTTACAAGGTTGTTTTCGATTCATTGCATATTGATTGAGAGATTATTGTCGGTATCTTAATGCTTTTACGGTTGTCTTTTGTGTAACAATCAGTGTTTTAATAAAATATTTTACTTGAAAAAAATGTATAGTGTATTGTGCAAGTAAGTTGTTGCTTATTATCCATTATTTATTCATGTCACTTGTTACTTATACAAGGACCATACATCCCTACTTCATCCTTGTATCAATGTATCAATGTTTGTTAAGATACGTATCGATGTGGCTTAGATACAATATGGTATTATGCCTACCATAAGATAAGGATGACTATGTTTCCTACAATTTCTTGCGACAAGCAACGAAAGTCTTGAAAGAGGTGGGAAATGTCACAATTTCAATTTTCAAATGTGTTTTAAATGGGCATGAACTTTTGTTTGTAAGTTAAAATTCCCAATTTTTCTACCAAATGGAACTCCAATGGCTCTTTCTCATGCCAATTGATCTCCTTATCTCCCATATGATTTGTTATGCCCCATATGATTTGTTATGACAGTGAATGCAATTAATATAATGTGGAACAAAGGCCGTGAGCATTGTTTAATGTGATTGAACAAAGGCCGGCTAGGTAGCCATGGTGATTTTTTTTTAACTATGTGTAGAGGGCAGAAATAGCTCAAGCTTGATGACGTTACCAAAAATAAAAAAGTGCCAGGTTTTCTTGATCGATTAGAGTGTGGAATCATATGATTTGGGGGTATAGATCGACAATTAATATAATGTGAATCAATGTTATTCACATTCAATGTGGAAATTTTGTTACTATTTGGATAAGGAGTTCTATTACGAATTAAAAAACCAAGTTTAAAAGCAACTAATGAAATAACTTATAACCGATCTAGAAAGATTTCTGCTATTTATTTGACTTGACATTGATTGATGAAATCCAAGGATGCACAAACTCTTGGAAAAAACCTCATATTCGAGTCAGACACACGCTCGACATGTATTTGACATTTGGTCAACGTGTCGGGGCATTTGACTTGGTCTAACACGTGGCCGACACAGTCAAGACTTGTTTTGGACATGACAATTTCTTTTTGGCTTGGGTGGAAATAGTCGGATCAAGGGAGAGAGCTAGAGATAGAGAGAGATTGAGGGATAGAGCCATAGAGAGATGAGAGAAATCAAGAGAAACTGGGAGAGACTACTGTCGAGAGAGACTACTGTCGAGAGAGATCCAGGGAGAGAGATATTGACGCAGGGGAGAGAGAGACTGAAAGAAAGAGAGAGATCCAGGGCGTGTGACATGCCTGCTAGTGTTGCAATCGCAGAACAAAGAAGAAGAAAAAAAAGAAGAAAGAAGAGAAGAAGAAGAAAGGAGAAGAGAAGATACTGAACTGGGAGAGTAGCATATCTTTTATTTCTTTGAAACTCCTTAGTTTCTTCAGCGCATCAGATGTCTTTTGAGTCATGAAGAATCCATATGCAGTACCAAATTCCCCCTCAAATTCAGTTTTTGAAGATTGGGATAACAACTATGATCTTGTGGCAGAGGAGGTGTCGTCTTCAACATGTGGACAAGAACACCAATAGCCACATCATGATTTTCTGGTGGACGAGAATGCCTGTAAAATTGAACCCATACCTTCTTTCCTATCAATGGTCCTGCCAGACAAAAAATAGGAACTACTAAAGAAACATATAACAAATAAAAGAATAGCACTAACATTCTCGATGAAGGGGGCCTAATTATATAATAATGTATGCTGAGTACAATTGAAAATAATAAGATTGCCTTTTTTTAAAGGAAATAAATAACAAAGAATGATAGGAAACTAAGGTCTGAACCCAATAAAAAGGAGGGGTTACGCTTTGACAAACAGGAGGCGGAAGTGCGTCGCAGTTATAAAAAAAATAAAAGTTTGACATGTAGCTAAGTTTTAGTTTTTTTAAAATTGCCGAGTCGCCATGTCGTGTTTGTATACGTTCATCTTTGATGAAACCTTTTGATTCAATCTTGTATCCATAATTGTTTTTATTGTTCTTGCCATCTGTGAATCAATCTAGAAGTTGATTGTTTGGGATTTTTTTTATTATTTTTGGTTCCAAATCTTTAAGCATCAAAACCAACCAAAGGAGATTAATTTGACTTGGTTTTGCAAGGTTATTATAAGAAATAAGAATAGAGGATACCCAAGGTCTTGTAAAAGGAAGTAATGAGGATAGAGGACACCCTTGGTAAGAAATCTATCCTGAAGGGAAAAGGAGTTTACCAGTATCATTTCTCCATAAATACCTTTTCTAATAGATAAATAAATACCTTTTTTAATAGATTAACAATAGTAATTAACTTTAGCTTAGTTGGTCTGACACCCTTCCCCACTAGTGGGAAGTTGTGGTGCAAACTGCAAATCTGATTAGCGGTGTTTAGTTAATCTCACCTGTGTAATTATTAGACACTTAAGTCTCCAGTAATGTACTACTTATAATTGAACATTGTTATTAGTGCTAGTATTGTCAATGTTGTTGTTGTATTGTACATTTGTATTATTATAGTGAATCATTGATTATGACTTTGTTGTTATGCCAATATTATGTCATTACTGATATGTTATGACTTATGAGTTATGACCAGTTTTGTCATTAGTATAAATGAAAAGAAATTAAATGTATATTATATATAGAATGTTGTTTTTAGAAAAGATGAATATTCACCAAGGAGCCTTTTGGCAAATATTTGCATTTATGATAGGACCACTTTAGAGTCCGATATTTTTTTTTAATATCCTACTTTATTTGATGGTTTAAATTTATCTTTTATATACAAAGTATGGTAATTTGGAATTAAATTACTGGCTACCCTCATTAGTAATAATAAAAATTTGAATAACATACTATATAAAGAAGGTTGTTTTATGGAAAATATCAATATCTACCTACCAAGAAACCTTTTGGAAGGTATTTGCAGAAGAAATAGTGTAGATATTGGACATAATTGGAAGAAATAAGTATTGATTTTCCGATTAGAGACTGTTGGTGTTGTTTCCTTTGAACTGTTGTGACAACATCTATAACAACAACCTTTTTATAGGAACTCTTCAGAACACAGCGTGGGGCTTCTCTCTAATCCTCTCCTTTTCTTTTTCCCTGTTATACATTTCCAAAATTGTCCTCTTTTTAGCTTTGTATTTAGAAGATTTCATCACATTCTTTGATGTTTTGAAAACATATCAATCCACACCCTTTCTCCAAAATATTGAAATCAAATAAAACCCATCCTCAAGAATCCTACTCAGTACAGGCACATCCCAATTGAACTTGAATTCTAAATAAACACCAAATCATTTTGGGGGTGAGCTGTCTGCAAAACCCGACCTAGTTCAATAACCCAACAAACAAGAAATTTCATCCTGTTCAGCCCTAGGCAGAGGGATGAGTATGATATACAGAATGCCAGGTAGTGATCCCTCAGCGTTGTCTCCTCCTCTCACCACTTCCACCGCCATTTGCAAAGCTGTGAAGGGGTCTATGCTTTTCAAGATCTCTGGGTATAATTTGTCAAAGGGGATGGGAATTGGGAATTATGTCTCTTCTGACACTTTCATTGTTGGTGGGCACTCTTGGGAGATTTGCTTTTATCCAAATGGGAAGAGTGCAGATGACAATGCTTCTTACGTGTCTCTGTATGTCGCTCTTGCCGGTGGAGGGAATGATGTGAGGGCACTTTTTGAGTTAATTCTCTTGGATCAGAGTGGGAAACAGAGGCACAGGGTGCACAGCCATTTTGGAAGGGAAATGGAGGGTGGTCCTCGTACGCTTAAGTATATCGGAAGCAGATGGTAAGTGTGAGATTATCTGGATTTTTCAGCTTTCTGTGTTTTTCTTTGGAAGACTCTGTATATGGATGTTTTATGTTTTTGGGTTTTTAAGTTCTAGAAATCTTTTGAACATGATCATTATGGTTTTCTTCAGTGGGGAATTGAAGTTCACTGTGACTACGCTGAAGTTTAGGCTCTCTTTAGATACATTTTGAGATATCTGATGCATATGGGGATGAGTGATTTAATCGACCCTTTGAAGGTTATTGTTATCTGACTTTGGTAAAAGGAATAATAATAATCTGATAATGCCGACCTAGCTACATTTCTTATGTAAATTTGGTAGGGTGGTTTAGTTTTATTTGCTGTAATAAGATTTGACTTTGAATTTATTCTTTATTGGTACACTATTGTGTACTTGGTTTATATGTGTTTGATTTCAATTGCTTAAAAATCTAGTTTTGACCAATTAATATGTAGAAGTGGTTGCTAATGACTATCAACGGTATGTTTTGGGATGTATTTTAATTTTCTTTGTTTGGATTGATTGTTAATGTAGATTTCTTTGTTGCATGAACAACTAAGTTGACTTTCTACCATACCCTATTAACTTAATTGATCATTCACTTGTGTATTGCAATCTTTTATTCTTTAATTAGTGCACTAAGATGCTGATGTTGTCCACACTGAAAAACTGGCGACTGTATGAGACATTCAGATTCATGGTTGAAACAGTTTAGAAGAGAATTTGCAATCAATCAATTAGGATTTTTATATTTGATAAAAGTTGGTGCTTTGTATTTCTTCAGGAATTTGACAGTCTCCTAGTTTTGGTCATTTGTTTTTCTTTACCAAGCATTTAATAGGTAGACAATCAAAACCATGGACAAATTTTTCGAACAAAATTGTTTTGAGAATGTGTATACACTAGATGTTTTAGAAACTAAAAGAACATTAGTTAATTTCTGGGATAGGAAGCTAAGAACTCTATATATGACTTTATAATTTTAATTCCTAAAAGTGGAGACACTTAATTTTTCTTATCATGCTGCCTTGTTTTGTGAGGCCCATTCTACTTTGTAAATTCAAAATTTGGATTGGAAACAAGGAGTTTGTGTGTGGACGAAAGTGATGGTGAGGCCCCATAAGGCAACTAAAAGCTTGGGCATGAACATGAAAGGTAAGATAGGTACTATCTCGATTTGGTTCGTGGAAAGATGTCGTGTTGGGGGGGGGGGGAGTTTAGGAAGAGGGTATGTTTAACTGGGTAGTTAAATCGCTTCGCGGTTGCTTCGTGGTCCAGGAGTGATTTTCAATTAGTCGAGAATAGTCGAAAATAATCGGGAATAACGGGATTTAATCGGTATTTTTTTTAAATCATATATTTTTAAAATTTAATCATAGTCATATACAAAAATAAATAATTAATCAAAATACTATAAATTTGTAATTATATTACTTCACTAATTCATACTGGTTGCTCCTTTTCTAAATTATCTTCTCCACCCAACAAAATGTCGCCCTCAAGAATTTGTGCAACTCTAGCCTTTTCAATTTTTTTTTTTTTTTTTTTTACATTTTGTAATGCTTCGGCACACTTATTCGCACATCATTCTGCACATCAGGACATGATCTCACATTCCCTTTCTTATGCACAAGATGTTCTTTAAATCTTGAGATTCCAGAACTAATTTGTGTTTTGCAAAACTTGCACCATATCAAATTTTTGTTGCTAGGTACTCTGCATTCTCCCATTCCCATGCTATGTCATCAAATGCCCTTTTCAAGGTACTTGATTCTGATGTTGAATTGGTACAAGGGTTTGAATTACCTCCAGAAGATATGTCTATCATAGTCATTAGACAATTAGTCAATTTAAGAGCCAAATTTGAAGAAAAACAAACACAAAATTTCAAAATCCAAAAATGAGCAAATCGGAAGGCCTGCTGATCACATTGACCTAATTAACCGCAAAAAAAACGTCAACTAGAATGACCAATTTGCCCCAATTTATTAACAATTACAAAACGACAAAAAAAGCGCAAGTTGCATCCTTAAGTTGATTTTCTGTTTTAAAAATTTGTTATTTAAAAACAGTCAAATGATAGTCCATGGTCTTGGGCCTAAACTCATAGTACAAATAGGATCCAAAGTCAAAATGGCCCTCTAAAATATTGCTTAGCTCGTTTTTTTTAAAGATTTGCTTCATTATTTTTATTTGACTGGGTCTCAAATCTTGTTGCCAAGTTTTTTTTTGAAGAAAAATCCAACCCAAGACAAAATTAGAACTAGAAAGCACATCATGGTAATGCATGTGCCTCAGTTTGGATTTTATTTCTGAGAAAATCGAGGGTTGCAGTGGTCATCACATATAAAGTGATGGATTTTTTTTTTCGTTCTAGGCATACATTTGGCGAAAATGTATAGCCACAGGCATAAGCTCATACATCATATTTTATATCTAATTTTCTGGTTGACGCCCTTAGACGACCAATGATTAGGTCAAATACATCAATGAATGACCTAAAACTTGTACATTCCGGCATTTTTCTATTCGAGCATATTCAATGTATGAATACACCATATAGAATATGGTGTTGTTGGAGATGTTCTTAGTGTGAAGATAGTTGGCCAACTAGTCATGACCTATGATTGGTGTTTCAATACTTTCAACATGTAGAGGCAAAAAAATGACCTATGATTGGTGCCACATGTAGAGGCAGAAAAATGGCATGTGTTTGATGGCATTACCAAAAGAAATTATAATTATACTTTTGGTGAATGGAATTATATTACAATTGTATGAGTTCACTTGGTGGAAGTAATTGCTCTTGATCATAATAATTATACTTTTTAGTGAATGGAATTTTAATGATTGAAGTATTTACTCAGTGGGGATGGATGTCACATAAGCCATTTCTCAAAGAATGTATTTTGAAACTTCATATGCTAATTGGATACTTGTATAATAATAGTCCATATTTTTAAGCGAGAAGATCTATGGGTTTTGGAGATATAGATGGACAAAGATGATGTAATGTGAACTATGATGCTTCACATTTAATGTGGAAAGAATTCAAGAGGGAAAGTCATATCTCATATGGGTGTTATTACCAATAAGAAACCAAGAAAATCAACAACTAATCAAATACCCTATCAAGAAAAGACTTTAATCTTTCCTACTGATTTGACTTTTGTGTTCTACACTATGTTATTTAATTGGCAATTAATCCTCAATTAATAGCTTCTCGCTAGTAGAGCGTTATAAATTTTGAATTAATCGTTTGAATAATATCTGGCCGATTAAGTAGCGAGAATAAACAATTAATTGCCAAGTTGCCGATTAATCGATTTCGAAACTCATGATTTATCGATCCATGGCAACATTTTCTTACTTTCATTTTTGTTTTTTTCTTGTAGTAAATATTACCGAGAATGATAGAGAACATATATTTATAAAATACAAGCCGATTAATTCCTAATATTTCTTATTAATTTCATGAATGTCATAACGCTCTTGTATAGGGTCCGATTAACGATTTAACTACGTAAGTTCTACAAATTAGAGATATTAGACAATTGGTATTAATTAGTCAAATATTTTGACTAACATTCAATTTTCGAGGGCCTCTCATACTTAGCTTTCCATGATTGTTTTTACCGTGATTGCTTTTTCCCTGTATCTGATCATTTTATGATAAACTGGTTATTGATTAGAAAATATTTTTTTACCTAACATAAAAAACTTGTAAAACATGTAAATGATCGTACAACACACAGGAGATGGACTTAACATTGAATTTTATTAAGAGCCAATGTTTAGAAATGGATTTCAAAAGATTCTTACTGGGTCTTAGATCCTGTACATAGCTGAAGATTCAGGCACAAGTTTTGAATTGATGATAGTTTTTTTTGTTTCTTCACTAGTCTTTTGAAGATATTTCTTGTGAAAGATGGTGAATAAATAATATCCGATTTTGAAATTTACAGGGGTTATAAGCGCTTCTTTAAAAGAGTTTCTCTTGAATCTTCCGATTACCTAAAAGATGACAGTCTTTTGGTGTGTTGTACCATTGGTGTGGTCAAATCTCATACAGAAGGGCCAAAAATTTACTCCATTGCCGTGCCGCCTTCTAACATTGGTCAGCATTTCGGACAGCTCCTGGAAAGCGGGAAGGCAACTGATGTAAATTTTGATGTGGATGGCGAAACCTTTTCTGCCCACAAATTGATTCTTGCGGCTCGGTCACCAGTATTCAGGGCACAACTATTTGGTCCAATGAGGGAACAAAACTCAGAGTGTATAAAGGTTGAAGACATGGAGCCTACAATTTTTAAGGTAATTATATAATTTTGACTCAGCGACTGACTATTTTTTTTAATTTCCTTTTATATTTACTTTGTGCATATACATTTTCTTAGAACCTCAGTTACCAAACATGTGCAAACTGATATTACTAATGCATGAGAATTGCTTCCCGTGTTTTTGGGGACTGAAGCAAAGACATGAATCAGCATAAGCTGACATACACATCATCCAGGATCTGGGGACAAAGGATTTTAACAAACTTTACTACAGATGCTAGATATAGTTCGTTTTCACAAGATCTGAGGGCCCACATTCGTTATCTTATGGGTACCCTTTTCCCAAGTGTTGAATGGGTGTGGTCCAATCTGAGATGAGTCAAACTTTAGATTCGACATTGTATGTTTTCTTTTACTCATATCCATGATTTTCCCTTCCAAGAAAAACTGCTAGACCCAAAGGAAGCAAATCCTCTTATTTCAAGATGAATTGACAAATCTACTCCTTGTAATCGCCAATCTCCTCAGTGAAGTAAGAAACAATAAACCTTTTACTTGTGATCAATTAATTCAATTAAAATGAAAGAAACTACGTCCAAGTGAAATTATCCAAAATGAAGAATGGAAAACACCTTTTTCTGTCAACGAAAAGAAATTGATTAGGATCTGGTTCATCAACACGGGCAAATGGAGTTGGCTGCTGGCCATGCATTTGCAATCCTTCGGTAACAGAAGCAAGAAATTAGCAACAATTGCTTCAAGAGATTGAAGGGGATATGGATAATGCATTCAAGAACAAAGATTAAAGTTCTAAGTTGGAACCCTGGGCTTCATGTCATTCAAGATTTCTATGGAGATCCTTGGGTTTTTGGAGGGATTTTCTTGTGATCAGATAGGAACGATAGACAGGGTATCTGGTCTCAAGTTCTTAATCTCAAAAGTGAAGCCAAACATTGCTCTAACTCAGGAAAGTAGGAAACTAAGAAAGACTTCATTTCTGATGAGCTCATGCACAATGTTTAGGATAGAAATTCAGTTTCATGGGAATATGTTGAAGCTTAAGGGAGATTGGGGGTTTACTTACTGTTTGGCTCAGAGACCTGTTTGATGAAGTTGAAGTGCTCAAGGGGGGTTTCTCCTTGTCCATCAAGCTTAGAAATTGTGGTGATTATTTTGTTTGGGTGCTCTCAAATGCACATGGTTCAATTGATAGATGTTAGTCACTCAATTTTGGGAAGAATTGCAACACATTGCTGGGTTGTCGGAGGAACCATGGCTACTAAGGGGAGACTTCAGTGTTGTCATTAACCGAGATGAAAGGAAGGCATTGAGACAAAGGGCAGCTAGAAGTGTAGATTTTAGAGATTTCATCAATGCTGGTCAACCAGAGAACACCCACCTTGTCAGGATTGGATAGGTTCTTTTGTTCAAATGATTGGGGAGATCAATTTACTTGTTTGAATGAGCTATTGCTCGGAAAATATGGATCCGATCAGCGATCATAATGCAATTATCCTTATGCCAGGAATTATCATTTCTGGTCCTTGACCCTTTAAGTTCCAAAGAATGTGGTTTGAACAACCCACAATCATTCAGGATGTGGAAAATCAGTGAACTCTCCTCTACTGGCTCCAGTGGCAGTGGGTTTAAGCTTTGGAACAAGCTAAAGCAAATGAAAGGTTTCCTCAAAGACTGTTTGGCCAACTTCAGTTCATTGTTGACATGACTCAAGCTTCTCTGCACATTCTTGATATGAATATATGATAGAAGAAGAAAGGGATTTATCTGTTGTTGAATGGGAGCAGAGGGCCAAGGACAGAGCAAAACTCATCAAGCTTCTGAAAAGAGATCATATCCAATAGAAGCGAACAGCAGCTGTCAAATGGGAAGAAATGGAGATTATTGTTCCAAGTTATTTCATTAGTTGGCAAATTACAGGAAGGTTGCCAACTCCATCTCCTTAACATTCAAGGTGAGTTCACTGATTATAAAGACATGATTTCCAGCCACATCACTCATATTTACAAAGACCTATACTAAAAAAAACACTCTTGGAGGCCAAGTCTTGATGAGTTGCAATTCCCATGTATTGGCAATGAACTGAAAGCTCAACTCCAAGCTGACAAATGTGAAATCGCTCTTGCAGCCATGCACTCTTAATTGGGACGTAGCTCCCAGCATTGATGGATTCCCTGTAGACTTCTCCACAATTTAGGATACGATCAGCGATTATGTTATGGGGGATTATGTTGTGGGGGTTGTTGCTGACTTCAATAACAGAGGGTTCCTAGAATGGAGGCTGAATGCCACCTAGATTACTCTTATTCCCAAGAAGGAAGCTACCAAATAGAGGACTTCAGGCTCGTCAGCTTAATTCCGTCCATTTGCAAGTGCATTTTGAAAGTACTCTCTTCAAGGTTGAATTACACTCTCCCCTCCATTGTTTCACCTTTTCAATCTGCCAGGGACCAGGGTGGACAACAGACAATCTATTGATTATGTTTTAACTGGGAATGACATCCTAGACTCCAGTTTGAAGCAAGGAAGGTTTGGTCTTATGCTTAAAGTTGACTTTTACAAAGAATTTGATATTGTTTCATGGGGATTCTTGCGGGACGTGATGAACAAATTTGGTATGAGTACCAAACGGATCAGTTGGGTGCACACTATGCTCACTACCAAATCCTTCTCTATATTTATTAATGGTTCCCTAACAGGTCACTTCAAAGTTTCTATTCTTCATTTTAGCAGCTCAAGGACTCACATGTGTGATCGTAAAGGCAGAAGAATTGAATATCCATCCCCATTCTTTAGTATGCAGATGACAGAGTTTTATTCTTCATGGCAGAGGAGCAGGAAGTGATTGCTATCCAAGAGATCTTGCTATGGTTCCAGTTGAGCTCAGTCCTACAGCTATCTAAAACAAAACTGTTTGCTGTTGGAGAAGTGACCCAACTTGATCATTGGGTCATCTTGTTGGCTGTGGCACGGGTTCTTTCCCTTGCACTTATCTAGGCCTCCCACTTGGTGCCAAATACAAATACACACGAGTTTGGGAGGAAACTATTGAACATATTTATGGGAGACTCGACACTTGGAAGAAGAAGTATATAGCTAAGGCTGGAAGAACAACTATGATCAAAAGCACTATTCGTAGCATCCCCACACATGATATCTCTTTGCACTATGCCTTAGCATCCAAGAGTGAAAGGTAATGAGGGACTTTCTATGGAGCATCTCTTTCCCAAGAGAAAATACCATTTCCTCAAGAAGCTTGTCCACAAGCTTCAAGTTCAAGGGTGCAAATTATGCCTTCTGCCTCTGAGGAGATGAGTTTGCCTTGACCATCAATCAAAGAGATCTAGTCCATAAATGCTTATTCATCAACTTCATCCATTAGCAGCACGAAATTCCCTTTTGGACAATTACTGCGAACATGGACAGGCTGACCACACCCAAAGCACTTAAGAGGGCCCTCAAGTGCAGGACGTGATGTGTAAGAAGTGGAAGTGCGTGGTAGGGGATCCAAAGTCTTTTTCTCAGAGTGGTCTTTCAATTGTAAGTTTGTTTGTGCACATTTAGCCATGTTCTCAACTGCCAAAAATGAATCAAATTCCTCCAAAGTCAAGATAGACCCGACTCTTGTAGCCAAACCATGGTAGGAACGGAAGGTTGCTTGTCGTTCTGGTTCGTTGGGCTTAGTGCGCATACATAAAATATGGAAGTCTGTCACATAATCAGTAATTGTGTGCCCGTTCTGGATGATTCCCATTAATTGTCCAAAGAGTTTGCGTTTATAATCCATAGGAACAAAAACATACTGCATCAACTCGCACATATTATCCCAATTATTTACAGGAGGTAACTTCATTGCTATTCGACATGCACATTCCTCCTGCTACCAAAGATTTGCTGTGCTTTTTTTTAAAACTTGGTAGCCACTAATCGTACCGCCTTCGGATGTTTTTAAATCACATATACGGTCAATCTCCATGGACCAATCCATAAAAACATCTTCCAGGGAAACTAGAAGGCGTGTCGAGTTTCAAACTCGTATCATCCCGATGCTCCATGGAAGCTATCAGCCGAGCTAATTGATCATTATCAAAATATTACCGCCACCGAAGTTCTGATCACCTAATAGGTGGTCGAAAAGGTGAATTATCACCCCTTCCAAATCCTTTACCTCGATCTAAAGGAGGTTGAAATTGCCCTTTGTTTTGCGCTAGCGGTCAAGGCGGGTTATGATCTCTCAGTGGGTCTTTCACCCATTGCCTGATATGTCCATATGGTAACTCATTCATATCTGCAACAGAAAGTTTAGGGGAGACTCCAAACCGGGCATACACTTCATTAAAAGATTCAACTTGAAGGGGAAATAGGGTTTTGTGATGGAAAATTGGAGTAGGCAGGAAATTGACATTGTGGGAGGAAATTAGGGTTCAACCAACTACCCAATTTGGGTCATATACGAGTTGTTGGGAATTATGAGGGGGTGTTGTATGGCATAAGGGTTCAAAGAGAAAGTCTTTGGGCGAGGGGGTTGGGGGCTGATCGACAGAGGGTTGAAGGAGGGAGGAGTTATCGACCGAGCGGGGTCCAATCGAAGGGGAGGTTCAGATTGAGAGTCGATCGACTTGGTGTGTGGTGAGGGAGAGGTGATCGATTTGGACAATGGGTTTGTCGATTGACTGAGGAAGGGGGAGGGGCAGAAAATCGATCGACAAAGGGTTGAGGGGGAAGATCGATGGATCAATCGACTGTTGCTGGTGGGAATGGATCGATTGTGGTAGAGGGTGGGGTGGGTTGTCGATCGACCATGACTTGTGGCTGTCAATTGACTGAGGAAGGAGGAGGGAGGAGTGGGGAGGAAGGCGATTGACTGAGGAAGAGTAACTCACTTGTGCAGCGCTGCCATCGATGCTTTGGCACTTTCTCTGTGTCGCTGCTGGTGGTGTTTTCTATGTCCATGGCTCTTTGATGCCCGCCTTAATAAATTTTGTGATCATTTTCATCCCATGCATCTATTCTTCCATGGCCTCTTTCAGTGTCCTTACTACCTTTGTCTCAATCTTCTCTTCCATCCATTGTTCCATCTTCTCTTCCATCCATTGTTCCAGACCTGCGAGTTTGTTTTTCAATCTTTGTTTCTGCGGATTCTCTCATATTCAAGCTTTGCGTCCAAGGAAATTGTTGCAGTCTTCCATTCTAACATGGCTTCAACCACCTTGTTCTTTCTTCCTCTGTCATCTTCCAAGCTTTTTCTTCTGCGTGTTTGTCTGATTTTGTTTGCGTCATACAAAAAGAAGCGCTTCGGCTCGAATACCAATTGATAGAACAATGGATCATTAATTGAAATAATGAAAAAATAATTGAAATAAAGGAACAATAATCGAAATAACCATGATAAAAAGCTAAAGGAAAATAATTAAGAAATTAATTATTCTTTCAATCTGTGCAATTAAAACGGTGTTATAACGCTGATATAACTCCAATATAATGGTTAACGAGGTGAGCCATTACGTTATGACATTATCACGCTATAGTATAACAGCTCCGATATAACGGCGTTATATGGCCGTTATTGAGATTAACGTGTTTTTTCAATAACGCCGTTTTAACATTTTGTTCTAATACATAAAAAAATCACCGATTTCATTCTCGATCGAGCAAGAATCCTGGACTCATAGGAAAGAATAAGAATAAGGACAAGAACTCGCATCGCCAATCGACAGAAAACCAGACCTCGCTGTTTGACAAAGAACGAAAGAAGGGAAGAAGTCAAAGAATCGATCACACTCTTTGTTGCCATCTCACTCTCATACGAAGGAAGATGTTTTTTATTTTTTGTTTTTGAATTTAATGTTATGAACATGATTTACTTTTTTGACTCTACAATCATTAATACTTTGTCGGAATATCAAAAATATATACTGTTATATCCCGATATATCCCGTTATAACCTATAACGCTCCTGAAACGTTATTGGTCCGTTATCCATTTTAACTGCATAGCTTTCAATCATCAACTGAATAACAATGAACAACTCTTACCTCATTTATAATTGTTCTAACGTTTCTGGCAAGCTAACAAACCTAACCCTAATTAGCTAATTGTGCCATATTTGAGCTCTTATTAAATAGGCTCAATTATTTTTAATATTAATATTACTAATCCAATACTATAACATTGCTAATACTGCTTACATCAGTTTTAGTGATAAATTTTTATTTATTTTTATTGTGATTCAAACGATCAAAGTATTTTTTTAGAGTATTTACGAGTTACTAGGTTTCTTCTTTAAAAGAGAGAAGTTTATGTGGTTGAATCAAGGGCAGGCTTCCGCTTTTTGTGGGCTTGGCAGGTTTGTGGCTATTACAAAATATGTTGATGATTTCGAGGAGATGCACCAATTGTTGTTGGACTCGGCCAAGTTAGATCACTGTGTGATCAGCCTATTAAAAAACTACCTCTCAGCCAAGACTTTTCAGGATTGAACTTATACAGTTTGAGCAAGATCAGTTTGAGCAAGATCAGTTTATTATCCATATGGATAAAACGTTGGAAAGAGCTTCAATAAATAGGGTAGCCAAGCTTCCCTTGATGGAAGAAGCTAAAAGCGCTAAATGGCCATATCAAAAGCAGGGAGAATAACAGTTATTAAGATAACTTGGCGAACATAACAGTGTTTATGATGTCCACAACAACTATTCCAAACTTTGTTGCCACTGATATGGAGAAGATATTCAGGAATTTTCTATGGGGGACAACTGAAACATCAGAGAAAGTCCGCCTAATTATATGAGGAGATGTTTGCAAACCAAAAGATTGGGGGGAGAGGAGAAGAGAGGGGGGGGAGATGGGGGTGTGTCTGCAATCTTTGGGATGGTTTATCCAAAATACAACAAATCCTTACAGTTGCTTTGTGGGAGCGATAATGAACCTGAAAAAACAAGTATATCAGCAACAAGTTTGGAAATGCATAGAGAACTGACTTCTGGACGGATGTTTGGTGTATTGACAGACCTTTGAAGGAGGAATTCCAAGACATCTCAAGTATCACTATGAGGAACTGATTCTCACTTCTTAACTCCAAATGGGACAATCAAGGGTGTTGGAACACCTAGTTTTGATAAAAGGGATCAGTGAATGTGAGCTACCCAACAAGATTCAACTCGTTGAGCCTAACTGAGCCAAAATTATCTCTGGCCATCCCTAATTAGTGTTTGCATTATGCTATGTTCGAGAGCTCCTTGCTCTCTTTATTTGTATTTCCATTCCTTTTAGTTTTCCAAAAAAAAAAAAAAAATAGTTTTCAATGAAAATTTCCCCTAGTGTTTGCTGATAAATAGTGATATTAAGATTTGGCTATTGGGTTGTTGCAGTTACATAAATGTTGAACTAGGATAACACACGAGCCATTTTCTCTTTTATTTATTTTGTTCCCATGATAAGAGTCCTATTGTAGCACTAAGCAGGATTTATAATTTTCCTCTCTTATAAAAAGAAGAAAACGAAAACATTTACCCCTATTGGGTAATAAACTGTACATGTTTTTTGTGCCAAAGTAGTTAACCCTGGCATAAGTAGGTTTCAAATTCCCATCTTTTTAGCCTGAAGACCAAAAGTTCCTTTTGTTTCCAAATCAGGAAAATTGTTTTAACTTACCATTGTTATGGTTTGCATGTTGCAGGCTTTGCTCCATTATATATACTGGATGAACTACCAGACATGGGAAAGCTTACTGGGCTTACCACCAAATGGGCGGCCACACTGATGTCACAGCATCTGCTAGCAGCAGCAGATCGTTATGGACTTGAGAGGCTCAGGTCACTCTGTGAGGCTAAGCTGTGTGAGGGTGTTGCTATAAACACAGTGGCAAATACTTTAGCATTGGCAGAGCAGCATCACTGCTTCCAGTTAAAGGCCGCGTGTCTCAAATTCGTAGCAATGCCTGAAACCTGAGAGGTAACAGTTTAAAATTTTCAAGAAAATGAAGTTTCACTGGTTTATTATCAAAAGAATTAGTGTACTTTATCTTGGATTGGTAACTGCTATTTTTAATAAGGAACTGGGATATGGTCCCCAAAAACGTACATAACTTCTTTTTTAGGCGTGGTTCCTATTTAAAATCGCAGAAACTTATCACACCAAGTGCTTTTGTACTTGTCTAGTTGTATAACTTATTTTTCAGCGTGCTTCCTGTACGTCAGTGACATTGACGTGTTTTAATTTGATTATTATGAATATGAACTCACGTGATGGGTTTTAATGGGTTTAAAAGTAAGCACTCAATTTGTATAATCTATTTAAAGGTGGATTACATTGAGATTAAATTGTTTTATAGGACAAATCCTCATTGTCTGTTCTTTTAATGGCCGACTCCACAAACACGTGCTTGTAATGGTAGCGTCATTGACATCCTTCACCAAAAGGGTGTCTATGATGGTAACATGGATATTTTGTTCATCCATTCAGACCACATACACTATCAAAAGGGCTATGGCAAGAATTGAGGGTTTGATTAATTGGGGTTTATGATTGGTTAGGATTTATGGTGGGTTGTGGTTTATGGATGTGTGGGGGCTATGGTTTAAGGATTTTTATGCAATGGTTTCATATGCATTTAGGGTTTATGCTATGGATGGTAGTTTTTAAGGTTATGATGATGTCAGGGGCGAGGTATGCATGAGGCACCAAGGTCTGCCTCTAGAGCCTTGGCGAGGCGCTGCCGCAATGGAGTTTTTTTTATTTTTATTTATTATTAATTTTTTTTATAGGGTAGAGATTTTAGTGTGGTGCTAGGGCGAGGCTCTTTAAAGTAAAATAGAGCCTTGGCATATCCCCGACAACATAGGTTATTCATAGTTTAGGGTTATTTACAGGCTAGGAATTGAGGTTGTTTATGAATGTTAGGGTTTTTCAGCGTTTATGGGTTTGGCATATACCTTTAGGGCATATACCTTTAGTGCAAATAATCTTTTTTTACTGTGTTAATTTTTTTTTAATTTTGTATTTTTTTTTGCCTTTTTGGGGAGGATTTATGGATGCTTAGGTTTTAGGGTGTTAATGCATTCACTTGATAACAACCCATTGGGTGAAACAACAAACGCCTTTTCATCATGAATAGTGTTTTACTGTTTATAATTGTAATAGATGATGCCACCACAAAGACCCTTTATTGATGGGTAGTTTTGGTGGAGTCCAGGTGGCAGTGGTGAATGAGGAGTTGGTGTCGTTTTGATGGTGGTGGTGCTATCAGTTTTATGTATATATAGTGGCGAGCTTGGATATTAATGAGGCACCAATAACCATTAGGCAATGAATTGTTTGAATTTTGGGAAATTTCCAGTTTTTTTTTTTTTTTTTTAAACTGAATCTTTGAGTTTGAGTTAAAATATGAGAATAATGTTGCCCGCATGTAACAGTCTCTGACAATTGCAAAAACTAGGGACTAAATAAGCATTTTACCTATTTTGTAGACTTTTTAGTTTTTACTTACTAAAGTTTCATACAGCCCCTTTGCCTAAAACCCTTATTAAGTTGCAAGAATGGGAATTGAAACAGAGCAGCTTAGGATTAATTAGTAGCTTAGTTTTTGAAATGATATTCTGAATTGTATTCTCTTGTCTTCCTCTTGGCTTGGTGCATACTAAAGTTGGATAATGTTTATTTGAATTTGCAGCTGTGATGCAAACAAATGGTTTTGTGCATTTTGAAAGAGAGCTGCCCCTCTGTCTTGACTGAGCTCCTGGAATATGTGGCAAGAGCTGGAGAGCATTCTATGGGTATCCCTCAGCTTGGGAACATAGCAATGCTAGATGGCACTGACATCTTTGGGAGACGGGTAAACAACGCACATAGAAACAGACACAAGAAGTTTTCTTGATGTCTTTTTGAGTCATCAAGTTGAGAAATCGAATATAAAGCTTCTGCTTCTTCTCAGCTTTCAGTTTTACAGTCAATCAGTATTTGTTGTGGCCTAGATGGGTGTCCTGTAACTTGGGATTTTTTGTTTTGATATTTTATATACCGTATTTGTCGTGCTGTCAATCTTGTCGTAACATTCTTAAATGCATCTTCATTCCTTATTTTTTAACATCAGAAACATGATCATAATTCATCCACCAGCTGTTACCAATTATTTGAAGCTTTCTTCCATGAAGTTGTTTCTATGTGCCCGATTTAAGTTGAATTATTATGTGATTTTTATACAATTTTGGGCAGTTGTATCAATTTTGCATTTGATGCAACTTAGATAATTATATTTCGAAGTTTTGTTTTGTCTACATAGATTTTGTAGAACAACAATTCTTAAGAGTTAGACCCCTAGCGCCAGGGGAGCTTCAAGACCCTCCATCATTCTATTTTTCTCATTGTTGTTGTTCTTCTTCTGTTTTCATCTTTATCACGTTCTTGAGGCTCCCTTGGCGCCAGATTGGCACTAGGGGCTTGGCTCATAAGAATTGTTCTTTGTAGAATGATAATCAACTTCAGAGAATGATTGTTCTAGCAAGTTGGTAAACCTGGCCAACTTCATGGCCTTACTAAGTTCTTACTAAGAGAATCATTTGTTTTGGACCTTCTCACTTTTTCCTTGCAGGTTTTTGACCAACAAACTCTACTTTTATTGTAGAGACAATCCAGTGATTATGATCTACATTCGAAGATGTTAAATAGTCCTTAAGAAAAATGCCGAATTAATTTTACATTTTTTTTCGAGGGTTTTTTCGTAGAGATAAAAAAAAAATAACCAACTACCAAAGTCAACATTTTTTTGAAAAAAATTCGGAGTTTTTCATAAATTTTGAGGTTTTTTTTTCTAATTATTTATTGATTTTTTAAATCGCCTCTCCGATTTTCTAATTATCATTTCTTCTAATTGTATACTGATTTTTGAAACCCCCCCCTAATTTTCTAATTATATATAGATTTTACGTTTCTTTCATTTCTTGGTATTTAGGCTTTATTTAATGTGTTTAATAGATTTATTTACTTGAACTTATTTTTTTCACAAATGAAATATACCCTCGAAAATTTATTAAATATATTTCATGTATCCTAAAAATTTTTACGTTTTTTTTATTTATACACCAAAATATTCTCGAAATATTTCTTAAAATCAAGATACCGAAATTAACTCAAAAAACGAAATCACAATCCTTGTGTACAAATAAGAAAATGGTGAGTGTTGGTTCACAATGCATTGAAGAAGGCCATGAAAAGCTTGGTGTCTCATAGAGTTTGTCTTGCCACTTTGTTACCCATGTTTTAGTTACGAGCTTGATTTAGCTTTATTTCACCCTAATTATAGGCAACCAGGCTTTATAGCCACTTTTTTGTCAGGCTTTGGCATTTTACATTTCTACCCTTTTTATAGATAATGTTTGGTTGTGTTTTAAAGAGAATGGGTAAAAGTGTAAAAATGCTCAGCCTGACAAAAAATAGCTTTAAAGCCTGCCTGCCTAGACAAACTCTTACTTCACTACTGAAGAGTTTGGAGGAACTCTGCACGCCACCGAACCATGTACTACATTGCTTTCGGGTGTTTTGTGTATAGTTTTGAATGAATAAAGGCTCGTGGTCTTGACGTCTTCCAAAGTAATTAATTCAAGTTGACAGAGTTTGCAACAGTCGAGAAAGCTCCGACATGTTATCAAAACCATCATATTGGTATGCCTACTTGAAATTGAATTTTGTGTAATGAAATTTAAACGTTATACAAGTAAAATCAAAAGCCTTTTCATCTCCTAATAATGGTTTCCGTGGTTGTAGTTGGTTATCACGTTAGTCTAAACACATTAAGGTCTCCGGTTCAAACTCGGGTGAAGCCATTTAAAATTTTATTTTATTATTTTGCATTGGCTGACGATGGTGGTGGTGGTGGTTTTTTTTTTTTTTTGAGGAAGAAGAAACCCAACTTCTCTTCACCGGAGCAACACCCCGGCCAGCCTCGCCACGTCCTACCAATGTTGGCCGACAGTGGTGTGGCGATGCTTGGGACCCACCCTTACCTTCTAATCTCTTCACCAGAGCAACACCCCGGCTAGCCCCGCCACGTCCTGCCAATGCTGGACAACAGTGGTGGTGGTGGTAGTGCTTGGGAGAAGAAAGACAAAAGAATAGGAAGAAGAAAAAAAAGAAAAAGTCAGCACACCCTCACCTTTTCTTATCTTCACCGGAGCATTGGTCGAAGCCATTAAATTTTTTTTCTTTATTGGCCGACATTGGTGGTGGTGCCTGGGAGAAGTGAGACAAAAGAATAGGAAGAGGAGGAAGAAGAAAGAACAATAAAAGAAGAAGAAGAAGAAAAAGTCAGCACACCATTACCCACCCTCACCTTCTCTTCTCATAGAGCTTGGCTGAAGCCATTTAATTTAATTTAAATTTTTTTTTTTGCATTGGTCGACAGTGGTGGTGGTGCTTGGGAGAAGAGAGTCAAAATAAGATGAAAAGAAGAAGAAACCCACCCTCTCACATTCTCTTCTCTTCACCGGAGCAACACCCTGGCCAGCCCCGCCACGTCCTGCCAATACTAGCCGACAGTGGTGGTGGTGCTTGGAGAAGAGAGAGAAGAAGAATAAGAAGAAAAAAGAAAAAAAAAGGTGGGGGGGGGGGGGGGGGGAGGGAGAAGGAGAATAAGAAGAAGATGGGAGGAGAAAGAGGAGGAGATGGTGGTGATTGATGGAGAAGAAGAAAAAAAAAGCGAATGAGGAAGAGGATGAGAGGATGAGAGGTGGTGGTGGTGAAGGGGAGGAGGAGGAGGTGGCAATGGTGGGGTTGATGGAAAAGAAAGGGAGGAAGAGATGAAAGATGTAGGGTTTTTTTTTTTTTTTTTTTTTTTTTTATATTGGTAGTGTCATTCAGCAGGTGGTAGTGTTCTTCAGAAAAGTGGTGGTGTCCTTCGAAAAGTAAGGGATTGATGATGTCTTTCAGTAGAAATGTTGGTGTTATTTAGCAAGGGTTTTGAGTTTGACCCTCGTTACATTATACCTAATTGAGTCTAACACTCGTTTTTTAACAGATCCATTAGTTCAATCATGTTGACTAGTTAAAGTATTGTAATGGACCAAAATACTCTTTCAGAAATGCACGTACCTTGCATGTGAGAGTTTCACAAACCTAAACAAAATGCATCCAATGACTTTGATTTTTAGAGCTAATCTAGAAGTAATCTAATGATAAATATCTAATTATATAAAAATAAATATTTCTTCTCCATTTCTTCTTTCTTCATCCTCTCTCAAGTACTAGAAAAGAGCAGAGTTGGCATCCCGAGCAAGTAATTGTTTGGGATGTACATAAATTAATCCAGGAAAGGAGAGAGATTAAAGAACCAACATAATCTCTATTATTGGCATACTTTTGATGCAAAACTGCCAAATAGATTTTTAGGAGCTTTACTGTAAAAAAAAAAAAATTGCAATAACATACATGGATAGTTGTGTACACACTGTGAGCAGGGAGTGCAAAGCACAAAAATGCTTAATTGGCTTGGGCCATTTGCACAATCAGATCTCTCCATCCCTTATCTCCATTACAGATTTGAAAGGTCATTGGCCACACAATTTCTTCTCCAGTTATAATTATACTCTGTGGTACTCAATTCCCAATCAAATTATTCATTAAGCTCTTCACCCCAAATGTAATGTATACGATGCCAAATCTTGCAACTAATTTGTACATGCACGTTACGATACAAAAAAAAAGACGCTATGTTAGAACCTGAGAACAATCATTCCTTTAACATCAACACTCTCTCTTACTACTTCATTGTCCATAACCTTAGTGGTTCGCGATCGAACTGTTCCTATCGTACCTAAAGAAGTGTAGATTGTTTAGATTTTTGTTTTTATAATTGCAGCTCACTTAAGAAATACACATAACCAGATGTACTTTTCCGATCATCCAAATCTCCAGCATAATCACTATCACAAAAACCAACTAACTCATTGCTTTCACCCTTCTTGTAAAACAAGCCATAGTCAATAGTATCCTTCAAGTAACGTAGTACCTTTCTTGCTACCTGGTGATGAAGTTCAGTAGGAGTTTCCATGAATCTGCTAATGAGACTAACATTATACATCATGTGTGGCTGATATGTACATTAGACTCCCAACCATTTGCTTGTAGTAGGTGCTATCAAACTTTTGTTCCTTCAACATCTTTACTAAGCTTAGAACCTGGAACTGTAGGGATTAGAACTAGGTTGCATCCATCCATTCTGAACCTCTCTAGAATCTCCTGAGCATACTTCTTTTGGCAAATAAAGATGACATCTGAAGATTGGGTTACTTCTATGCCGATAAAGTACTTCATCTTTCCCAAATCAGTCATTTCAAACTCGCTCGTCATAGATTGCTTAACTCTTTAAACATACCTTCATCATTCCATGTGAATATTAAGTCATCTATATACAAACATACAATCAAAATGTTACCTTTCTCCCCAATTTTGGTGTAGAGTGTATGCTCATAAGGGCACTTGTGAAATCCAGAGTTGATGAAGTATGAATCAATCCGACTGTACCAAGCTCGTGGAGCTTGTTTCAGTCCATATAGAGCCCTTTTT
The DNA here is from genome assembly GCA_003290165.1 of Berberis thunbergii. Classification (NCBI taxonomy): domain Eukaryota; kingdom Viridiplantae; phylum Streptophyta; class Magnoliopsida; order Ranunculales; family Berberidaceae; genus Berberis; species Berberis thunbergii. Next base: position 38,507 of record QNQO01011094.1, on the reverse strand, counting down.
AGCATGTAAACCATGTTCTTCCTTCCCTTCTTCTCATAGCCTGGTGGTTGCTCAATAAATAGTTGCTCCTCAAGCTTTCCATACAAGAATGCAGATTTGACATCAAGTTGAAAGATGGCCCATTCATTCATAGCAGCTAATGAGATGACCATTCTAATTGTGTCTAGCCATGCCACTGGTGCAAATACCTCAGAATAATCAACTCCATGCTCTTGAGTATACCCTTTAGCCACCAGACGAGCCTTGAACTTGTCTACTTCTCCCTTCTCGTTCAATTTTGTTCTATAAATCCATTTTACCCCTATTGTTTTCTCTCATTCAGGTAGCTCAACCAACTCCCATGTATTATTTCTTTCAATAGCCTCAATTTCTGCATCCATAGCTTTCCTCCACTTCACACTCTTGATTGCATCATCAAACGCTATGGGATCACTTCCTGCAAACAAAACAAGATGAGCAAGAGTATCTTCATCAGAGTTCCTCACCACTAGTATAATCAACCATCCATATAGGTTTTCTTCTTGGACGTTGTGCATTCACCAGTGAGGTTCCAGCTCCCTCACTCTTGCCACCGTCTTCATTTGACCCATCCTCATCATCATGTGCATTCTCTTCCACAACATCTTCTTCCTTGTCATCAAGTTTAAAAGCCAATGACTTTGCTTTCCCAATCCCAGCTACTGCGTTCATCAAATACCACATCTCTGGAGATGCTAATTTTCTTTGTTAAAGGATTATAGAGGCGGTAAGCTTTAGACTCTTCACTTACTCCAAACAGCACACACTTCTCTCCCTTAGCATTAAGTTTCTTCCTTTTGTCATCAGGGATATGCATATAAGCCACGCAACCAAATATTCTGAAGTGATCACTGCTGGTTTCTGACCAGACCAAGCTTCTTCCGGTGTCATATTATTCACTACCAAGGTGGGACTTTGGTTGAGCACATGCACACTCCAATTCACAGCCTCGGGCCAAAAGGTCCTTGGCGTGTTTTTGTTTGCTAGCAAGCTCCTCACTATAATCATGATGGTTCAGACACACCATTTTGCTGTGGTGTGTATGCTGCAGTTAGTTGCCTCCTGATTCCATTGCTCTCACACACATTTACAAAGTCTGTAGATGTGTACTCTACACCACGATCTGGTCGATGAGCTTGAATACTTTTCCATGTCTCCTTCTCAACTCTTGCCTTGAATTTTTTAAACATCTCAATAGCTTCTGATTTTTCATTTAGAAAGTATACCCATGTCTTTCTACTAAAGTCATTAGTGAATGTGATGAAGTACCTTTTGTTGTTGTTGGAAATTGGATTCATGGAGCCACAAACATCTGAATGCACCAATTGAAGAACTTGACTTGCTCTCTAATTGCTTTCCTTAGGAAATGAATCTCTATGTTGTTTTGCAATTACACACTCCTCACATATCTGAAATGGAGATTGAATCTAAGGAAGCTCTCTCACTATGTTCTTCAGCTGGAGAGTTTTGAGTCCATTGAAGTTCAAATGCCCAAATCTATGGTGCCACAACCATGAGGAATCTTGAATGGATGATTTGAGGCATATTTGATCTTCAGAGGCTTTTGTTTGCAGTGGAAACATTCGATTTCCAGACATCTTCACCTCTGCAACTAATCCCCCTTCAGGATCATGAATATGACAGCTTCCCTTTTGAATCAAAATGGCATAACCAGATTCTTGCAATTGACATAAACTGATCAGATTGCTTTTTGAGTTCAGGGACATAAAACACATCACCTATGTTTTCCATCTTCTTATTCATTAGCACTTTGACCCCATGACACTAATGCTAGAATCATTTCCAAGCCTCACATTTTCTCGAAACTTCTCATTGAAATTTGAAAAAAAAAAAAAAACTTGTTACCCGTCATGTGGTTGTTGCATCCTGAATCAAGATACCACATTTCTCCATTATCAGTTAGTTTGTTCTCCACACAAGACATCAGCAATACAAAGTTTGCCTTCCCTTCTGCTTTGTCTGGGCATTCCCATTGGAAGTGACCAAGTCTATGGCAATTGTAGCACTCAATGGATGCCTTGTCAAAGCTTCCTCCTCCGGTGCCACAATTACGTCCCCTTCCTCTTCCTTGGAAGCTTCCATGACCTCTGCCTTTTCCAAGAGAGGATTCAGCATAGGTCACCTTGAGAGCCTGCTCTTACTCAACATGACTTGACATGCGTTGTTCATGCACTAACGAGCTTTGCAACTCATCGATTTGACATAGTGTCAATATCATTTGACTCTTCAATTGAACACCACATAGTCAAATTTGGACATCATGGAGCGCATGATCTTCTCTATAACTGTGACATCTTCTAGCTTTTCCCCATGGATTCTCATCCGAAATCACTACACCAAATTGACATTTTTGTAACAACCCTCAAAATAGTATCACTTTGAAGTGTAACAATTCATCTAACAATTTTACACATTTTCACAAATAAAATGATACAATAATTGTATCACCATGAAGAGTATGGTTATAAAAGTGATACTATTCATGGTGATCCAACTTATTGTATCATTTTTTTTTGTTACTGTTTTTCATTTTTTTGGCTAAATTTAGTTTTGACTTGAAATTGTTTAGTGAATTGCAACATCTCAAAAGTGATACTGTTTTTAGAGTTGTTACAAAAGTGCCAATTTGGTGTAGTGAATACTCATTAACAATTTCTCTAGCTTTCATGTGAAGAATTTCAAACTCTTTGCGAAGAGCTTGTAACTGAGCACGCTTGACTATGCTGGTTCCTTGATATTTCTTCCAGTTGTCTTTAGCAGTGTCCTTCTTGATAATGGTCTCAAGAACAACTCGATCAATTGCTTGGAAGAGGAAGTTATTTGCCTTGAGATCCTTCAGCTTCATATATGAAATTGCCTTTGACTGTGCTTCAGTCAGATCTTCCTCTTCTTTCTCCTCAGGTATGCCTTCCTCAGTGAGTCCCCACAATTCTTTCGACCTTGGGAAGTTCTCCATCAGCATGCTCCAATGATCATAGTGACCATCAAGCTTTGGGATTGCGGGTTGCACAAAACCGCTACTACTTCCTTAAGATGGCATTGCCAATACACAAAGAAGATTGCCGCTTCAAGTAATTAGGCCCCTTTCAATGCTCTGATATCAATTGTTAAATATTGAAACAGGTACTGAATAAGATATTTGGGAGGGGAAATTCTAAATGTCGAGGAAATGAGCGAGGAAACCAGCGAGGGGAGTGAGGTGGAGGGAGGGGAGCCATTCACTCTTCTTGAGATGCGCGTAAGAAAAGTCATTGCACACATCTCGAGGGGAGTAAATGGCTCCCCTCCCTCCACCTCACTCCCCTCGCTGGTTTCCTCGCTCATTTCCTCGCCATGTAGAATAGTAGATTTGGGAGACTTATTTTGCTTGATGGACTTGAAAGAACAAATGGCGTTAAATAGCCTTACAGAGCAACAAACTCACAAAAACGTGAGCTGCAATAAAACTGAGAAACTAACAGATTTAAAATGAGGGTTAAAGACCCAATTAAAATTTAAAATGATTGTCAAACTCAATTAAGTATAAATTAATGAGGGCCAAACTAAAAAATACCTTTTTTTTTTATTTTTAACTTTCATCAACAAAAATTTTTAACTTACGCGGATGAACTGCTTCATTCATAGTTTGAGTTACAGGTTATACAAGGTTCAAGGACTTCTCTTTCACATGCATGCAAGAGTTACAAGATAAACGGATTTTTTGTTGGGATGATCTTTAAACAATTCAGATCATTGCGAGATTTATATAATCTCCGAATTTGCTACCAACCCAAGAATCAACAAAAATCGTGTGCCTCCGGTGGGAAAGTTTTGACTTGCAATCCCACCCTGAGATGTAATAACCATTTCTCTCGTGGCTTTTATACCCCAAGCTACTGGACTAAACTCACAACACAGAAATTAATTGATCCAATGTTAACACTTACAATGATGCAGGATTGTGCATATATGAACTCCAACAGACTGTTTCCATTTAAGTGGTAGAACAGAGGATTCTCATTTTATTATTGACCAAATGAAATGCGTAAAAATATAACACCACCATTCATGATGGTATTTGATACAATTGAGGGGAATGAAACTAAGGACACATTCAACCTATCTATTTTATGTCAGTAAATATATATTGCACAATTTAAATTCCTACTCTTCTGTAAACAGCAATGGGTACCTATCAGAATTGTTTCACTGGTACAGAACAATATCATCAGAATCTACCAAAGTGGATAAATTGTCCAGATTGCGAGGGTAAAGTCGGTCACAGCAGGATGCCTGTGCATGCCTCGTGGCAGAAGATTTGCTTCATTTAACTGGGAATATGATCAAAGAACCAACGAAGGATTTAGTACCAGTTGCCACCAGCACCGCCTTGAGCAGCAGCCACCTTTCTTGGGATGTATTGAGGAGGTTTTGGTTGAATGCCGTTTGATCCTTCTAGTCCTCCATCCTCTCCCCTTTCATTTTTACAGCCAGGGTTCCTCCTTGGATATGAACAGCTTGGGGTAGTAAATTGAGATGGAATAGTTGGGTCGGATACAATCTTTCTCTGTTGGAAAACCTCCATAGCAGCAGCTGTCCCATAGTTATTTTGTCGCATTACAGAACCAACAACTTTCCCAGGCTTTGCAGCGACACCTATAACAGGAATGAATTGAATCAAAATCTAGCTAGCCTTCAAGTACAACATATGTTAGACAAAGATTTCTTTACGACACAAATTGGTTATTCTAACTACATAACTACGAGTGAATTGGGAATTAGAAAACTTATTAAATGCACATATGATTTTTATCGGAGTTTCTTTAACATGGAAAGTTCTTTTATTCTCAGAAAAAGAAAAAAAAATTTTAAATAAATGAATAAAACTACAAGCGTCACAATAGTTCCTATACAGTTAAAACGGCGTTATAACGCCGATATAACTCTTAACGGGGGTGAGCCGTTATGTTATGATATTATGGTATCACAGCTACGATATAACGACGTTATATGACCGTTATTGAGATAACTTTTTTTTTCTTTCAATAACCCCGTTTTAACGTTTTGTTCTAATACATAAAAAATTTACCCATTTTTTCATTCTCGATCGAACGAGAGCCCTAGACTCATAGGAAAGAACTTGAGCTAGCCGTCACCAATAGACAAAGAATCAGACCTCGCCGTTTGATAGAGAAGGAGAGTAGAAGGGAAGAAGACGAAAAATCGATCGCACTCTCTGTTGCGATTTCACTCTCATACGAAGGGAAGGTGTTTTTATTATTATTATTTTTTTTGAGTTTAATGTTATGAAGATGATTTACTTTTTTTACTCTATAATACATTAATATTTTGTGGGAGTATTAAAAATATATTCAAAAAACTATTTCGTTATATACAATTAACCGTTTTAACTGCATAAAACAGTTCATCATCATCATCAAAGCCCATTCCTGATACTTTCGGGTCGGCTATACGAATTTTGGTTCTCCAAACAATGCAGTCTTCCCACATATCCTTGCCTAATCCAACAGTTATAACTCAAAAAATTGGAGCATCTTGAAGGCCACTCAAGTTGGGAAATTTTAAACTTCAAGGATTAAATTTTCTGGAGTGTCACAAACCACAGTTCTTTAACTTGACTCTTGCAAATACAACTCCCCAGACATGCGAGATTTTTAGCACTTTAGGGAGTTGTTACAACTCACAACCAAGAATGCTGCATGTAAGCAATACAGATCACCGACTCCTAGAAACTGCCTCCAAACATAGCCGAAACCATAAGATGGTGAAATACCCTAAAAACTTCTAGTTGTTAGTTAACTCTTTAGTATTTGATTAACCAAGTAGAGCCTCAAAAAGGGAGATAGTCACAACACATTTGCAGAGCTTGTTCATAAAGAGACCATAAAAAAAAGTGCATTTATGATGCAATATATCTTGTGTTACTATCAAACCATGTGAAAATGGTAGGAGCCCCCCGAATATTACTAGGCAAACCAAAAAAAAATTTTGTCAGTCCAATATTTCTTGAGGTAGAATTATGTAATATCTAGAGCTGCCTAACATTGTTTCGGGAACTAACCATAGATTTTTTTTATTTTTTATTTCCTAGAGAACCCTGTACTTCTTTACATCCCCTATCCAAAGAAACCATCTAAATGCTCACAAGTACAGTGCTCTAGTAAACAACCTAGACTTCTATCCACCATCCTACAATCTTCCACGCTCCAAAATTCTCCATAAGGATCCAATATACTCTACCATCCAGATCTCTCATGGCTTCTCCAATGTTCTCCATGAGGCTCCAATAAACTTGCAGCAGTTTCATATTAAGCAGGACCCAAGATAACATCATACAAGTAACAGTCAAACAATAATCAAAATTAGTAATTTCATTTATAGGTATTATTAGTTTACTACAATGATAATATCCATGACGGTGAAGAGATTTGTAAGGATGCCATAGAAATAGAGCTTGAGCTAGAAATTCTCAACAAAAATGCATAGGAGCTCTGTTATTTTCACATTTTTAAATCAGAATATTGTCTTTTTTTTGTGGGTTTATAAGTGATACTGTCTAACCCATTATGCATTGCATGTTCTAGTAATTATCCTTTTAGGATAAAAATAAAAAATAACAAAAAACAAAAACACCTTCTCAGAGTGTGTGTTTTGGGCAGCTCTTCATATGTAATCTCTTTCTTCCATGACTGAGGTTCAGAATGGAGATAATATGTTTGTTTTTATTTTTCAACATAACTCACGAACTTTTAACTTTGAACATACTGAATCCGTGGATAAGTTGAACCCATGCTACATAATTGTTTAAAACAAAAGGGTGGAAGGTTTACTCTCCTTGAAACGAGGCAGAACTCCCCCAACGAAAAGATTTCTAGATCAAAAGCCAACCCCTCCCTTCCTTTCTTTTAAAGAGAATGTTTTATTCATTAAAAAAAAAAAAAAATCAAGCTCTCCCTCTCAGATCTCCCTGAATCAATTCAAGTATCTCTCAGATGGTGTAGGAGACACCTCTTTGTTGGAGAAGAAGGCAAGAACACCTTCTTTGGTGACTTTGGAGTGGTCGAATCGTTGCCACCATTTGACCTTGGTGCGACGACAAAACCACTAAGGTTTATTCTTTGAAAGACTTAGTGAGGAATCAAGATGGGAGAGAGATACTTTACCCCGAATCACCATCTCCAAGTGTCAGATCCTCAAAATCCTGACAGAAGCAGATTGGGGTCAAGTACCCCCGTTATCACAAGAAGTTCTCTCAGAACTTTACCCCTCAAACTTACAATTATCTTGACTACAAACATGCGTGGTTAAGAGCTTTCTTAGTCAATTCTCAGAACAGTGGCCACTCTTGGTTCTTTCAATCAGAAATCTCTCCCATTTTGGTTTCAACACATTTGGTGGAGTTTCTTTGGTCCGATTTTAGACATTCTTCCTCCTACAGTCAAAGAAGGATAGAATGTCTTCAAAGAAAGGTACCAGCCTCCCATGCCTGTAAACGAACAGGTTTTATCTGTCTGGTTCTTTATTAGATTCAATTTAGCTTGGATCATGTGTTGGGATTACATATGTTCCCATCTTGATTCCTCACTAAGTCTTTCAAAGAATAAACCTCAATGGTTTTGTCGTTGCACCAAGGTCAAATGGTGGCAACGATTCGACCACTCCAAAGTCACCAAAGAAGGTGTTCTTGCCTTCTTCTCCAACAAAGAGGTGTCTCCTACACCACAGCTACAAATTCGCCCTCTTCTAGAAACTTCAAGTGCAAAGCTTCTCAAACAGCAAATTAGGAAGTATATTCTTGCCAAGCCTACCAAAGCTTAGCTTATGGAAACTCTGTCCCAGATCTGTTCAGACGAAGAAGACGATCCAGCAGTTGATCTCAATGAAGATGATTGTTTCAACATCTTCGATCATCGAGATCTTTAATGGACCAACATCCATTATCCCAGGCAGCATCTGCCATCACCATATCAAACAAAATGCTTTCGGTCACAGTCTTCCGACATCCCGACATCATCTTTCTTTTATCAAAAGCATCCACATGAAGCTACAGTCAAAGTATCTCCAACAGTACCTGCCGACAGTCCTCCAAACAGTACTTGCCGACAGTCAAAAGGTGAACAGTCAAAGCACTAGCAACAGTTCTCCTCCAATCAATCAATGGATAAGCTCCAGCTCATCCTTCAAGACAGCAAGGGGAAGCCTCATCTCTTCTCCCTTCTTATCTCCTCTACCCTATAAATAAGAGTAGGGTCTTTTAGACAGACTCAGACGCAATTAGAACCCCATTTCCTGTTTGTATCCCCTAAGCATAATATTGAAACCTTCTTCTTCCAATCCTCTTCCTTCTCTTGTACATTCTCCTAGTAAGTCTCCTCTGTAATCTTTTATCTTTAATTTTCAATATATAAACATATTTCTATATCTGTGTTTTCCAAAATCTATTCTTAAAAGATTGTATTGGACTTGGTTGAACTAATCAAACCAATTAGCTATCGGTTCGTCCGGCGAAGTGGTTGACTGTTCTCTTGGACAATATAAAGAATAGTTCTTCTAAACTATGCATTATTTGAACTTTAAGTTTTAATTTATGTTCTCTGTATCTGCTTCTGATTCTCTTCTCCTATACATTAATCGTCTGTTTAGGCACTGATAGTCTCCGAAGAGCATACGAAAGAGGAATTGGAGGCGTAGAAGCAGAAAGCTTCTTCGCATAGTTGGCTTTGCAGGAAGGGTCTGCTTTGGGGATGAGTTTTGAGAAGAACTCATTTTTGAAGGAACTCTCGAGAGAGGAAATCTGCAAGAGAGTTATCTGCTCCTTTTATATATTTGATTTCGAAATCGAATGCAGAAATTAGTCCTTGCCATCTGGCGAAGATCTGTTTGGAAACAAGATTTAAAACATCTTTGGTTAATATATCTTTTGCTGATTGGCAATCAACTTGTAAAAGAAAATTTTGATTTGTTAAATCATCTTGAAATTTTATGATGCATAAAACAATTGCTAAAACTTCTTTTTTTACAGTTGAATAATTACTCTGTGCCGTGTTCCAGATACCTGAATGGTATCAGAACAATTTGATTGTTGAAGAATCAGGAAGACGCTGTTTCAGAATACCACCATACCCTAGGTTAGACGCATCTGTTTCAACAATCTTAAAGGCCTTGGGATCGGAGATTCCTATACAAGGAAGATTTGTAACTTGGGCCTTGACTTGACGGACTATTTGAGAATGGATGGCTTGGGTTTTTCTTAAGACGACTATAAAAGGGCTTAAGTAAAACGCGGAGTCCTTTGTAAAAGTCTGCCACATAATTTAAGAATCCAAGAAATCTTTGTAATTGGGTTTTATCCCGGATTTCATCAGGAAATTTTGCTGCAAATTCAATTGATCTAGAAATTGGAGTGACCGTGCCATTGAAAATCTTAAGTCCTATAAATCGGACATTTGTTTGGAAGAGATTGATTTTAGTGGGGGAGACAACCAATCCATTTTTCTTAATGCAATGTTCAAATTGATAAAGATGTTTCCATACACGATTGTAAATTGAGAAAAAGGAGAGAGAATATCATTCATGATATTCTGAAACTCACTGGGAGCATTTTTGAGTCCAAAGGGCATTACATTCCATTCGTAATGTCCAAAGGGTACATTAAAGGCAGTTTTATATCTGTCTTTGGGATGAATTTGAATTTGCCAAAATCCAGATTTGAGATCGAACTTAGAAAAGACACAAGCATTGTGGAGTCTTTTAAGAAGATCTCTTTGATGAGGAATTGGATATCTTATCCACTGTAAAACCTGGTTAAGGGGTTTATAGTTGATAACTAACCTGGGGCTCTCTCTTTCAAGTTCAGCAGCTTTTCTAACATAGAAGACCGCACAACTCCAAGGGGATTTCTTGCTTACAGTATTCCATAAGCTCGCTATTCATTTGAATAGGACGAGCCTTTGTATAAATTTTGCGTTCATCAAACCCTGGTTCATATGGAAGGCGGACAACATGATGTGATCGGTGCCAGAAGGCATTAGGAAGATTGGAACAAAGTTCCTTTTGGAGATGTTGATATTGAATAATTTGAGATTGTAATTTGGAATCATTAAGTTGACTGGCAACTCTTTTGTATTCAATTTCTTGTTTTAAGAAATGTAATTGTTGTTGTTTGTGTGAAATAAAGTTTAAATAAACTTTTTTGGTAACTTGATTAAGTTCATAAATTTCTGGTTTGAATAGAAATTGAAACTCAAGGTTTGTTCCTAAGTATGAGGTTTTAATTCCATTTTTAGAAATTGTAAAGGGTGAGATTGAGTTGATAAAAGGTGTTCCTAATATCATTGTTTGTTCCATATTTTTTACAAGAAGAAAATGTTGCTTAATGCAAATTTTATCTTTGCAGATATGGGCATTTGGTAGTTTGTGAAATATTTCAAGACGTGAGTTGTCTGTTGTGTACAACTTCTGGGTTGTCTTTTTGAAATACTTAGAAGGAATGATTCCTTCTTTGATACAATTCATATCAGCTCCTGAGTCTATCAAGGCAATAACTGATATGAGTATTTCACTCTGAATAAACAAATCTATAGCAACGTACCATTTTTGGATAGTTACTTGATGAGGTATGATTTGTTTCTGATTAATATTATTTAGAAATTGAGAGTCATCTAATTCTTTAGAGGAAGGTTCTCCAATGAATTCTTCTTTATCAGAGGATGGTATTGTTTGATTATTTTGGAGAGTTTGAATTTGAAGATTGATTTTGTTTCAGGAGAGTAAGTTCTTTTTTATTGTATTGACTTCAAATTGAAGGTCAGAAAGGCTGACCGGGGAAGATGACGAAATAGATCGTTTAAATTGATCTATAATATCCTTGTGATCATAGAAGGGAGTAATGACTTCAGGTAATGCTCTAGGCTGTGTTAAGGAAGTCTTAATATGCTGAAGGTTTCAGTTTTAAGACTTGGATCATCAATTTTATCTACAAAGTCTAGCAATATTTGAGATTGTTTAGAGTTAGATAACATATTGATAGTTTTGGATTGATGACAGTGGCAAGCTCCTGGTGCACATGTCTCTGAGTGATCTGATGTCTCTGAATCAAATGATTGATTTAGATTCCATAACTGAAGATCTTCATCCGAAGATTCGGCTTCAGAATCTAAGAGGGCATTGAGAAACATTTGTTTAAAGTTCTCAAGGGCTTCAAGGGCCTGGACCTTTTGGACTGTGTTACAGTATTTTGCATAATGGCCTGGTTTTCCACATTTAAAGCAAACAGACTTTGAAGTGGGTTTAAAATGTTTATTGTATGCTGGTGTGGGTTTATGAGTCCCATGTTTTTTGGGCTTACTATAGTATTTTTCCAAATTTTTAGGTGGTTTTGGACCATAAGGTCGTTTGGACTTAAATTGTCTAGCAGGATGAGACCTGTATTGTTGTTTGGAAGATTTATGGGCTAAGGCAGGAGCTCGATAATCTTCAAAGCCATATTGTTGGCAGAAATCACCTAATTCCTTAGGTCCATTAACATGTTGTTTTTTAAGCTGTCTTTTTAATCTAAGATCATTGCAAATGTGATGGGCACATTTGTTGATAAAGGAGATTAAATCTCCAAAGGTTAACTGATCATATGGGATATCTCCTTGGGATTGGTCCTGGAGTTTTCCACGAACAGTTTCCTGCGAAAATCTCAGGGAGTCCAGATATGAACTTTCTTTTCCAAAATGGATTAGATGCATCTGGTTGATGCATAACCTTTTTCATAAAAATATCCTTATACCATCTAAAATGGCTAAGAGTAGGACATTTATGGATCATGAGAAGGTCTTTTGCTTTGCCTTGGAATTCACTGGGATTCCCAATGAAATGTTTGAGAATTGAACATACTAAGGTTGGAACACAATCAGGAATAAACTGACCGTTGTCAATTTCTCTTTATCTGCTTCTGATTCTCTTCTCCTATCTATTAATCGTCTGTTTAGGTCATTTACCTTAAGCACTGATAGTCTCCTGGGTAGAATTGGTATCAAAGCCATCTTTTCTTTTTCCCCGGGGAATGGTAGTGAGTCCTAGGTGTCGTTGGTAAACCGTTGATAGCGTTGGTAAGCCGTTACGAGTGTTTCTTTACTCAACACTAGCTTTATTTTTCTCTTGCTTCCCTACACATGAAATATAGATGTGTAAAGAGTGATGGTCACTCATTTCACTTTTTCAAATGGCATTTTCTGATCACTTTCGACTTTATCTTGTTATACATTTACAAAAAAAAATATTTTCATATTTTTATATTATATATTGGATTACAAACATCCCTGATTTTGCCAATAAGAATCTTGGATATATAGAAAAAAAATGCACTTATTTGCATTTTTATGTAGATGTTTTAAGATATATCAAGATTATTTTTTAATCATTTCACTACTTTGAAGTCCTGAAGTGCACTTCGGTTCTCGATGCAAGAGTCCTCACTTTGTCTTCACCCTTCACTACACTGATTTTGGATAGGCTTCCAAGCCCCAAAGGAAGTTGAAGAAGCAACTGCCTTTTATTTATGGGACATCACCACCACCACCTGAATCGTCACATTTCACCCCACCAACAACAATTTCACTCAAAACCACAAACCCACTAACACCATGGATTAAATCAAAGCCATATTAGAGCCCATCATTACCATGGATTATACCATGGATTAAATTGAAGGTGAAGGTGGGTGTAGTCAATTGAAGGTTTTGGTGATCAAGGTGGTGGTGGGGATGGGGCAGCGATAGTGGAAAGGGGGAGGGTGATGGAGATGGGTTATGGTGAAATGTTGAGTGAATAAAACATAACGGTCAGCACAGGGAAACCATGTTGACACAAAATTAAGGGGTCAGTGTTTTACCAAACCTTTTATTTTGTGTTTGTGTGTGTGTGTGTGTGTGGGTGCGGTGGGGGGTGGGGGCATTTACACTAGGGGTAAGTCTAAATCCCTTTATTTATCAACTCAATCACAATTTACTTGTTATGGATACCATAACCCAAATAATCCAATCCTTAAGGTAAAAGAGGTTATCCCAGTTAAGGATGCACATATTGAAAGGTTGATCATTGATGATCCCCCAAGTATTCTCTAGTGCCAAACCAGTGCTTTGACTGATCTAGTGAGCTCAGGAATATCTCTAATATTTTCCTTGAAAATCCTCTCTTTTTTTTTTCCAAATTACCCAAATTGTAGCTAAAAGAACTCTATTGCACTCCTGACTGATAGACCACTCCTTCCCCAAGCCTTCACCCATTGCAGCTAGCTAGAAGCAATAGGAGGAATATAATTGGCTTCTCCACAGATAGAAGCCCACAAACCAATGGAGAAGGGACAAGTGAAGAAGATGTGATCAATGGATTCAGAGTTAGGGTGACACGACGCACATATTAGTGATGATCAAGCCTCTGGCTATGTTGTCTACTATAAGAATTTTTTTCCTGACCGAAGGCCCAGGCAAACATATTGATTTAGGAGGGATATCTTTCTTCTAGAAGATTTTACGGCCAAAGAGTGAGGGGAAACGAGCTGATTCCCTAGCTGCAACTGATTGGGCCTGAATCATCAAATGAAAATCAAGAACTGGCACCAACTGATTGGACCTGAATCTTCAAATGTGAATCAAGAACTGAGAATATAAGATCTTGATTAACATTTTTATGAGTATATAATGATTTATCCCAAAGGGCGCTTCTTTTATCGGATTAGCAAATAAATAAAAAACTTTTTTTCAACTTCTTACAAGATGGTGGGTGTGGCTACAAATAGTCACATGGAAGTATAACTACAGCCAATTTATAATTTATTAACACCTCTCTAGCCCACTCCAAATGTGGGATGGACAAACAATAAATAAACAAATGAATAATATATTAAAATGCCGGCATTTCAGCAATATCAACTATAAAAATTTACTGTACCTTGGGCTCTTTGAGGAACCTGAAGAGGACCCCTTGTCATAGAGATCCCAGAGCTCCTATCAGGTTGTGGTCTCTCCACTTCCTTGATGCAACATTTTGAGAAATCATCAGTGACCACCTCAGTTGAGCTCTGTGTTGTATTGTCTGAATACAGTACGCAGGGTCTGCATGCACAATATTTTCACTACTGATGTCAGTGACACACCAAGAGAAAGAAAGGAGGAGCACCTTGTCAGACTGCATACCTGGGTAATGATGCATGTTGTCTCTCGAGTGGAGTAACAGTTGCACCATTTCCATAATGCTCTTCAAGATAAGCAAACTGCTTTTTGAATTGGTCAACAGCACTGTTATGAAGAACAAATGTAAGTGTCGAGAACAATAACATCACAACTAGACTACGTATATCACAAGACAAACTGCCAAAATGCATGAAGTACTTTAAAAAAGGTGAAATAGCTGCATGTGCGTGTGAAGTACGAAATATGTTGAATGACAATGAGATCATAGATAATAAGCCAACAGAGTATCTCTGTCCTTGAACTTTTCCTCTTCATCTGCCCTCACAGTTTGTGTGCAGATGTCAACTCTTATGGATATGGACGGGTGGGACCACAGGAGGGCTTTATTTTCTGTTTGAATCTATGCTCAGGGGGCAAAAACAAATAATCTTTCTTTTTTTACGATAAAACAGTACAAATACCCATATAACCTACAAATATTCGTAACATTTTTCTAAGAATTTCATTTTCATTAAAAAAACATTTAATAAAAATCAAATGCTTTGAAAAATGTGAAAAATCGATCTTCTGAGTATCGGGTGTCTGTGTGTCCAATTGTCCTTGTTACATACATAGGATGTAACACTTTTCTATGTGGGGTTAGTGATATGATTGCCTTGGAAAACAATGAACTCCATTCAATGTGTTTTCTATTTTTTATTTTTTAAGGGTATGCGGGGTTTTTTATTACATCCTAACACCACATAAATGCCTTTGGTAGGGTTTTGAAGTTTGAATCCTAGATTTGTGATGCCATCAGACAAAATTTTTACCAGCTGAGCTAGCACCGCTTTGGCATGTAAGTATAAGAGAATAAGAAACGTGTGTGTATACATTTCTTAAAACTATAAAGACAAAACCTCTTAGAGCATCAACATTGAGCAAGCTAAAAAGCCAAATTAGGTTTTGATTGAATCTTGAGGTGCATTTTCATGTGCTGAGCGAATGCTCAGCCCAACCAATTGAGACAAAATAAGTATGGGCTTGGCTCATTTGGTCAGGGCTAGGCGTGCGCCTAATGCCTACCTTTGAAATGACTAGTGTTTTTTCAAAGGTAAAATATTATTGATTAATTTTGATTATCAAAATACAAATTGAGGTAACCTTGAAGGCATCAAGGTCCCAAGATCAACATATTCCAATCAGCAAACATGTGATCAAAGAACGGGCCCTTGAAGGATGGAAGATGGGATCTTTGCAGTTAAACGGTGTCATAACGTCAATATAATCCCGATATAATGCTTAACAGGGGGTGAGCCACTACGTTTTGACATTGCCACATTTTGGTATCATGGCTCCGATATGACGGTCGTTATTGAGATAACGTTTTTTTTTCAATAACATCGTTTTAATGTTTGTTCTAATACATAAAAAAAAAAATCACCCATTTCATTCTTGATTGAACCAGAACCCTAAACTCAGAAGAAAGATGAAGGACCAAAGCTCGTTATTATCGATTGACAGAGAATAAGACATCGTCAGTCGACATAGAACGAGAAAAGAAAAGACGAAGAGTCAATCGCACTCTCTATTGCGATATCACTCTTTGTTGCAATCTCATTCCCATACGAAGGAAAGATGTATTTCATTAATGTTTTGATGTTTTTGAATTTAATGTCATGAACATGATTCACTTTTTTGACTCAATAATATATTAATACTTAATGGGGGTATAAAAAATATTCCGTTATATACTGTTATATCTTGTTATAACATATTACGCTCCTAGACCATTATGGGTTCGTTATTCGTTTTAACTGCATCGGATGAGATATCCAACTCCACATTAGGATTAAAATCTCCAAAGACACCGCCTCCATGTTAAAAGCTTTATCGTAGAAAACTGTGAAATTGCGCTCTAGCCAAACCACCCAATAGGCTTCCACAAAATCATCCCTCTTGAATAAGATGACTTGGCGTCTTTCCACGACCTTAACATTATCTCTATGGGTTCCGCATCACCCAATATAAGCCAAAAAGAATGACAATATACATCCACACCCTACTAACCCACTCACAATGAAGAATAAGGTGCATTAAACCCTTAGAAAGATTATCACAAAGAGTGCATCTCACATCAAAATCCATGCCTCTATAAGCTAGCTCAACCTTGGATGGAAGCTTATTCCAAATGGCAGTCCACATAGCAAAAGAAACTCTAGAAGGAACCCTTTCTCCATATCAATTTCGAGGGATATTACAGCATGCACAATCGGGTACCTGCCTCATAGCTAAAGAAGAAAACAATGACACAAAGAATCCTTTGTCTTTATCCTCTCTCCAAACCCATTTGTCATCTTGGTCCCCGAGATACACACCTTCCAAAATTGCAAAAAGTTCAACAAACTCAACCATTTCACCCAAAGAAAGCATGCCTCCACAAAGATGGAACTCCTAAGTTATCACCCTATTTGACTAAGCACCAAAATCCATTACCACACCATGTTTCTTGTCATCTCTATCCACGACCACCTCGACCCCTTCAAGGAACTCCTTTCTGAAGTTCGAGATAGTTTTCCCAGTACCGGTCCATAAGTACATGATGGATGCTTAGGTACCTAGTTTGAACATGTCGAATCATACTTCATTCTAATCACCTCTTTCCACAAGCTTTCTCTCTGTACCATACCTCCACAACCACTTACAAAGAAGTGTTTTATGCATCAATAAAAGAGGTCGAAAAGAAATAGTTGAGAAACAAACAAATAAATAAATGTGTGTAATTTGATATGCAGTTATAACGATTGCTTACTTATTAAGAAATTTGTAAAAAAAAACTCTCTTTAAAACATATAGTTCACATCCCAAAAGTGGTAAAGTCGTTAAACTTTATGACTAGGAGACAAAGATCAAAAAGAGGGGAAACCGAGGTCATAGATTACATTTTGGTCATTTCATCCCTTTATGCATATTATATTATCAAGCAAATGAACACAAATAAATGTAAGAATATGGGTATCTATTTTTTTTTAAGAACATTTAAAAGCATTTGAATCAGACAATTCTTCGAAACACTTAAAACATACCCCGGGATCAAACAAATCCAATCAAATAAATGAACCTATCTATATCATGAGCAAGTATGCCAAACAATAGAGTTGCGTGTTACTAGTGAGTTTTTCTTCTGCCAGAATAGTATTTTCTTCAACGTAGCTATGTAGTTAACTAGTTAATCAGAACGAATCAGTTTAAGAGTGAAATCATATTAATTTGGATTAGTTGAAATTTGATCAGCCGATATTTTTTAGTATATATTTATTCTACCCTTTTGTGCAAATATAAAGTATACACAAAACTAGTTAAAACCATAGTATTTTGAAGTAGTAGACTATCCAATGGCATGCAATGATTTATAAAGGTTATACCATAATAAGCTTACTCTCCTTTGTATATTATGTTCCGGACAAAGAAATTAACTCGAAACAATTGACAACACCAAATTGGAAGCAATTATTTTTTAATTTGTTCAAAAATTTTATTTTTTCATTTGTCATATAATAAGACTACTATGTTTTCTATGTGGGATGTTTGAATACTTGTCTTCAGTTATAGTTGTTAGTGTAAATGATAGTTATTTAGTGTAAGATTCAGTCGTATTGCCCAGTTGGGTGATTATATTGCTTTTTTTACACTTCTAAGACGCTTAAAGAGGTATCAAGATGTCCCACTTCTTTCGGCGTACAAACTAGATCCTCAGTTTAAGGCATGAAACCCTTTATCCTCTTTGTTACCGTACGACAAGAAATGCCTAATCATTCTTTCAATCCTCTTAGTCATGGATGAAGGCATCTGAAATGACATATAGTAAACATGCATATTTGCTAAAGCATTCGTGATAAGAACCAATCACCCTCCTTTGGATAAAAGTTTGCCTTCAACATGGATAATCTCTTTCCCATCATTTCTGCCACCAGATTTCACACGTGCTTAGATTCATTCTTAGTTCCTAAGGGAAGCCCCAAATAAATAGCTAATAGCACACCCACGAAACATCCCAAAATCCCAGCACCCACTTCACTACTAGCTCCTTATCCCACCTCTTACACCGCACTTTTGAAAAAATTAGTCTTTAACCCCCGAACACACTTGAAAAATTAACAAAATATACTTGAGATTCTCCGACTGTGATGTTCCATCATTGAAATAGACAAGAATATCATCCGCAAATTGGAGATGTGCAACCTTCCTGCCTGAAAGAGACACTTGAAACCCTGCTAATAAACCTAACAGCTTTAGCTACAAACATGCTCAAAGCTTTTACCACAATAGTAGATAAAAATGGACACCGAGTCGCCTTAGTGAATGCCCTTCGATATCTTAAAAAAACCACTTGGCTGCTCTCCCACAAGCACAAAAATGATCCGTCGACATACAAGCCTAGATCCACCTAATCCATCTTGTGCCAAAACCCGTTTTGTCCATACACCACAATACAAAATCCAAATATGCATGATCACATGTTTTTCGAAATCAATCTTACAAAGTAATCCACAAGCACCACTCTCAAGTCTCAAATCAATCAACTTGTTGGCAATCATCACCCCATCCAAAAGTTGTGAGTCCTTCACAAACGCCGCTTAGTTAGACCCAATGACTAAATCCAAGCAAGATTTTAATCTTCCAGCCATAGCCTAGGCGATAAAATCTTATACATCCTGCCTACTAGACTAATAGGTCTAAAATCACGAATACACCCAGCACCCTCTTCTTGGGAATCAGATTAATAAAAGATGTATTAACCTCCAATAGAAGGGATTTTGAAATTCCAAAACCACGTTCATGGCTTCATCACGAATAAAATCCCAACATACCTTGAAAACCTAAAAGAAAAACCATCCGAGCCTGGAGCCTTATCACTCCCGCAACTACCCATAGCATCAAGAATCTCCCCAGCATTGAAGTAATCATCAAGCCTAGCTTGATCCTCCTCCAAACTAGTAACAAACTCCAAACCTTCTAAGCGCAACCTTGATTCCATGGGTCATGATAAAGTTGCCCAAAGAACAATACATTGTGATTCTGAATAATACTTTGGTCTTCAACAAGAACTCCATCAATCTTTTTTCTGGACAAATCAATCATCTTCCTTCTAAGATATGCAAAAGCATGAAAAATTTAGTGTTAGCATCAACTTCTAGAAGCCATTTGATTCTAGATTTCCTTCTTCACTTGGCTTCCTACTCCCAAAGAATCTTATCAATCTCAACTTTTTGGCTGCCTTATCTTGAAGGTCTATTGAAGACAACGCCCTAGTTTGCTCCTTCTATCCAAAATAACCTCCTCTAGTAATGAAGCCAATCTTCCCTCTTTCCTGATTTTCTTTTTTCCGCACCACTCTGTCACCTTCAGTTTAACTTGTTCAAGCTTGAACCACCGACCCATCACAAAGGGATTAACTCTTGGTCCTCAAATCACCCAACATCAAACCTAAAGGGAATTTTTTTGGAAGGCGTGAACCAGCTACAAAAGGAATAGGCGCTGATCCCACTCTCGGTAAAGCATCAACTACTAGTTTCCACAATGTTCTTCCCAATCACGATATATCAAGAATCTATCCAATTTTCGAAGGACAGGAACAACCTGATTAGTCATCCATGTAAAATCAGCTCCTCGAAGTGGCATATCAAACAGATCATACTCATCCACAAACTCTGAAAAATAGTGCATACTCCTACTCGCCAATGACCAGTTATTCACATTCTCAATAAATATGTCAAGTTGAAATCACCACCTACCAACCAAGGGTATTGCCATAACCCTTTAATATCACCTAATTCCTGCCATAGTTGTGAGTGCAAACCTTCTGGCATTCGGACCATAGACTTTGGTGGCCACCCATTTGAAATCATCCAACTTATTTCTACAGTAAAGACAAAGGGAAAAGGCACCATCCAGGTCATCCTCTACATCGATCACTTCATTATCCAACAATGCTAAAATACTTGCCGACCTTTCTCATGGCGGGAAGAAGTTTCCAACCCACAAACTCCTCACAATACCAAGGTCCAAACTTGAAGCTTAGCCTCCCACAAAAAAACTAAAGAAGGCTTCCATCTATGCAAATGATACAAAAATAATTTACTCCCCCCCCCAACCTCTAAAAAAAAACAATAATAAAAAATGACCATTTTTAAGTTTTTGTTAAATGGCCCATCGAATGCACCCACCCAGAAACTCCAACGGTCTACCCGTTTGAATTCGCGGTTTTGATTGGAATGCTTTTGGAGCAGTAGAAGTGTTTTATTAAACTTTCATCAAGAGAAAAAGAAGCGAACTACAAGCTGAGCAACAAGCTCAAAAGAGAAATAAATTGAAATCGAAAAACACCAAGAAAAAAATAAAATAGGAAAAAAACTAAAAATGACCTCATCTCACAATTAGCTTGTCCCAAGAGAGATAGGTCCGGAAGAGGCTTGGTATGAACCAGGTCCCAGGCAACAGCCCATTGGATAGACATCATTGATCATGTTCCATCCAATTCTTTCCCATCTGTTGTTTCTCTCCTTCCAAGTCACCCACAAATCATAACATAATCACGAGAACCCTGACCCATAACCATTTGCTGCAACTAGGGAGAATTCTGGAGTTCCATAGTCTTAAACATTACATCAAACTGCCACTGGGGAGAAACAACCATCTTGTCTCACTCGTAATCGTCATCCACATAGAAATATCAAAGGGGCACTGAAGAAAAAAAATGGGGGATAGATTCAGAGTTTACTTCACACATGGAGCATCTATCAGTGATAATCAGGGGGCTCTCTTGGCAAGGTTAGATGAGGTTTAAAAAATTTCATGAGCGGGGGTCCATAGGAAAAAAGCCAAGCAAGGAAGGGTTGGCTTTTTCCAAAAGAAATTACTGGAGAAGGGAATTAGAGGTGGAACAGAGAAGGATTAGATGGAGGAATGGACGAGGAGACAATTTTGTTACAGAAATCCTTGACAGAGGGGTTTGACGTTTGATCCCAAATGCACTTATCAAACTTCAATATTAACTGGTTCAAGAATTTTTAAAAGCTCGTCATTTGAAGCACCTTCAAGTCTCTAGTTCCCAATTAAGGAATTGAACATTAACCTCACAGAACTTCGAAACAAGGCCATCTCTCTTTCTACTAATCCACAGATTTGATAAACTGATCATGGAGGCAGTGTAGTTAAGGCGTTGAGGCGGCGGAGAGGCGGATGAGCTTGAAAACGCCTCAGAGGCGAGGTGGTAGGCGAGGCGGACGCCTCACTTCACTGAGGTGGTCTTTAACATTTTTTTAAGATATTTTATTATAATAAATTGAAACACATTTAGATAAGTAATATTCATCATCATTTTGATAACTTGCACATGCCAATATGTACAAAAAGTCATACAATTATTTAGAATTGAAATGGAAACATAATAAAGCTGCATAGCATAGCAAAAAAATGCACTACATAAGTGTACTTAACTTGCCTATCCATTAAATCACTAAAAAAGAAACAAACAAGAAAAACATCAAAGCATAATGTAAACTAGTTCATCAACTTCTCATTGATTTAACTTTGAAAATTTGAAACAGTGTTTGAAAAATTAATGGTTGAATTTGAAATAGTATTTGAAAATTTGCAATTTTGTGAGGCATCGCCCAGCAGGTCTCATTGGTTTAACTTTGAAAGTTTGCGCCAAATTTTGATCCATATACTAAAATATTACGATCCATACACTGAAATATTACGTATTATTGTTTATTGTGAAAAAAAAACGCAGCAGAACAAATCATGTAAAAAAAGGAGCAGAACAAATCATATAAAAAAAACATATAACAAATCATTAAAAATGAGTAGAACCGATGATATAAAAAAGAGTAGAACGGATCATTAAAAAAAACTGCAGAACAGATCATATAAAAAAACACAGGAAGGAGAGGGAAGAAGAAGAGGAAGGAGGAAGAAGAAGAGAGAAAACATCCTGATATGAAAGAGGCAACACCTAATTTGAAGAAGAGGAACCTGTTTAGAAGGAGAAGAACACACACAACAACAACAATAGCCCCCAAGGAGTCGTTCTTTTGTCTAAAACTCTAAATACCCCCCTCTTAACCTTAAAAGACAAGTGGGCTGCAATAGACTTTTGGTTTTTAAGCTGTAAATGGGCTGAAGCGGTCCGAGGCAGACGCCTCACTTCACCACTCCGCCTCGCATCATTTGGATGCTTTTTTTGCCAAAATGCCTCGAGGCGCGCCTAGGCGTCCGCCTTAACAACACTGCATGAAGGGATTGGGAAATGATCCACTTGTCTTTCCAGAAGTTAATTCTTAAGCCGTTACCCTGAGGAGACATGATGGATCACCACAGTGCACAACCATTTAGTAACCTCGATTGATTCATGAACCAACCATTTGGTAGTCCCCCCAGATTTGATTAAACAGATCATGGAGGAATTGGGGAATGATCCACTTGTCTAGCCAGAAGTTAAGTCTCAATCCATTACCTCGACAGGAGACATGATGGATCTCCACAATGCACAACCATTTGGTAACCTCAATTGATTTGTGAACCAACCATGGTCTTCCAGGTCATATTTCTCTTGGATAATAGCCCACCAAAGAGTCGTGTCTTTGTTAGTGAATGTCGAAAGCCACTTAGCTTGTAGAAGTCATGAAATTTACGAAAATGGGATTGAATTTTCATTAACTATTGGTAAGGTGAGTAGAAATCCTCTTTTTTCTCATTTTCAGGCTCACCTGCAACTCAATCCACTAGATCACAGCAACAAAAAAGCTTACTACCTATCCCTCTGCCCCCAAATGGACTACTTCTAAGGTATAAAGTAAGTGTCAGGAATTATTATTATTATTATTATTATTATTATTATTATTATTATTATTATTATTATTATTATTATTATTATTATTATTATTATTATTATTATTATTATTATTATTATTATTATTATTATTATTATTATTATTATTATTATTATTATTATTATTATTATTATTATTATTATTATTATTATTATTATTATTATTATCTCGATGGACATACTTTACATTAACGTGTGGCTGATTTCACGTGTAATTAACAACAGTAAGCAAACACAACTAAAAAAAAACCAGAATGATGCACGCACGGTAGTACTATGTAATGTGTGCATGTGAATGCATTGAAGATCAATACCTTGGATACATGAAGCCTATTGAGTCTGATCCATCTAAAAACTCTTTTAACATTTTTGGATGGTACTCAAGAATTTCTCGATAAATAAGCTCTCGTACATCTTCCTTTGTTACCCTTCGTCTTTCAAATTCAAACTCCATTTTTGTCACTGGCTGAGAAGAAGGCTCTCTCTCAACCTTCGCCAATCCCCTAAAATAGGGATCTGCTAAAGCCTGACACCTTGTCGTACAAAATTTCCCTGTTAGATAGAGCATGCATATATTTGGAAGTAAAATGAATAACAGAAACATGCCCACTATACCTCTTCAGCAGTCGGTCGATCCTTGGGTTCAAATGCTAGCATCCTTTCTAACAGACGAAGTGCTAATGGATCTGCATTTGGAAACTTATGGGAAAGGGGTATAGGTTTTTTCTTTCGCATGCTGCTTAAATACCTGCGGGCCTTCTCATTACGTACCTATAAATATGATAAATGGTCATGAGAACTAGATTGATATAAACAAGTCCATATTATCCTAAAATACATTACAAAGACAACTAATTACATTCAGTAAAGACGGTATTCACGAGAAGAGACATACTCTGGCAATTGCTTCAGCAGAAGGTGTTCCCAACAGGTCTGTCATCAAATCCAATTGGTGGACCACGTTCTTTCCAGGAAAGAGGGGTTTACCAGTTAAAATCTCAGCAAAGATGCAGCCAATGCTCCATATATCTATTGCCGGTGTGTACTGCGATAAATTGACAAGAAAAGTGTAGGTTTTCTATGAATGACTTTAATAGAATTAAACACCACAGATGCTATTTAAGATTGATTAAGTGGGAAACAAAAGACTTCCAATTTCCAACTAAGCCTTCCAAATAATCACAATAAACAACTTCATATATAGATCCATGCAACCGTAAATGAGAACAGTTACTGCAGTTTATGCACCTTGGAGAAAAAGGATCCACACAACTCTGGAGCTCTGTACCAACGTGTTGCTACATAGTCCTGAAAGTGTCATGAGGGTTTATAGAATCAGGTTTGTTTGCTGGAAAAGAACATTAACATGCTTGAAAGCAGAAAAAAGGGTCATGAATTAACAAACTTGAAATGCCCACTGAAATCAGTTGACAGGAAACTCACTGTCCAGAATATGGCTGTGGGAGTATCATTGAAGGCTACTCTTGCAAGACCAAAGTCACAGATCTTAAGTTTGCAGTCGGCATTTGCTAGAATATTCTTCGGCTTTAGATCTCGGTGAAAAACATTAGCTGCAAAACCACAAAAAAAATATATATGCATCTCATATCAACAAACAAAAATTAACCACACTTCTAAGTAAATTAACACCAACTCCCAAAAAGTAAATGCAAAATTAGTTGGCAGCTAGAAACCTGTATGTATATACTTCAATCCACGAAGAAGCTGATAGAGAAAGAATTGATAATGCTCTAGTGTCAAATCATCATTTGCTTTTATAACCTGGTGGAGATCAGATTCCATAAGTTCGAAAACAACATAGATGTCTTTGAACTCCCTTCTTGAAGGAGGCAACAAGATGTGTTTGATTTCCACAATGTCTGGATGACGAAGGAGTCTCAGAAGCTTAATCTCTCGAAGGATACGTGTGGCATCAGAGACATGTTCAAAGATATCATTGATCTTCTTAATAGCAACTTTCTCCCCTAGATGTGTGTCATATGCAGAGCAAACAACACCATAGCTTCCTTTACCAATAACTTCTTCTATTTTATACCTGTTCCCCTCACCATACTCAGTAAAGAAATCTACTTCCGCAGATGCCTGCATTAAGAATAGAAAGAAATTTTGCTTTAATAATCTATCGAGCTTCGTTGCCCCATAAAACCCAATATGATCTACAAAAGGTGCAAGAAACAGACCATCGCATACAGTATAGAGAGCGTAAGCATGTGATATTTACATATATACAGTTATGCAGCAAACATCACCAATTCCAATTCAGCAGAAGTACTAAAAAAATGAGCAGAGGGGAAACCAGCTTCATATAGAATTTAATAGGAAGGAATCAAAGGGAGTATAATCATGTTTGTATTTCACTAGACAAAAAGTTTAATTAACGTTTTATTCTGCCTTTCATCCTCATTTTCTTTTGTGGGTAGGAGTTTTATTTGGAACATAAGGTAAGAGTAAAGAACGTGTAACAAATCTACAGGAACTGCTTCACAAGTGAAGGCATTTCAACAATTAAGATTGCATTCCTTTTGTCCTGACAGACAAATTTATACATAATTTTCAACCTACAACCAGAAGCATGCCACAAAGAGGACACTTAGCCTATGTCCTATGTATTTAACTTGAGACTAAGCTCTTGTATTATGTGAATAGACGCTTGATAATATTGACTTCTAGCCTAACATATGACTAAAAAAAGAGTGAAACAGCGTTTTAAAGTATCAGCTGTCAACTTACTGTGTGAAGACAATTCTATCATATTCATCCATTCTAAGAGTGAGCTTCACAAAAATTAATGCCTCCAATCAAAACTAACTTAACTAAAGAAAAAACAAGTGATTCCAAATAATTGGGGCAAAAGCCCATGATTAATGTCAACAAAAGTTTGACAGATTCTTGAATCTAGTTCAGATAAACATGAAATTGGTCTCTATTTCTTTAATAGAGCACCTAACCCATAGAAAAAGACATGAATGATGAATCATTCTTCGACCGTCCTTTCATTCTATATAGGAAAAAGTTTATACAAGACCATAATATACAATTAAGAAACCCCCAAACTGTTTAATATTACAAATCCAATAGCAGGGAAGTATCAAATCAAGCAAAAAAAGAATATCTCACATCATAAAAATAAAAGTGAAAATATCAACTAAACTAATTTATTTAATAAGAAGATCATCTAATGAAGTGAAAAACGCATGTTAAACAAAAGGATCAAAACTTTCGATGAAAAAAAAAACTCACCTTCCTTCGCTGATCCTGCTGCATCTTAGCGATAAACAATCAACCCCTTCGAATGAAAGCTCTCAGATCGATTCACTAATTGAAGATAAAGAGAATTTAAGCACCGGATCATGAGCTTCCAACTAGTTAAGAGATCAACCAAAACCTGAATTCACCAGGAACTCAACTTAATCAAGAGAGATCTCGTGATCACAACTCCAAACACGACTAACCCAAGCTTCAAAACACTCGGAACAACCCACAAAAGATCGAAATTTAGCTGATACGAGATTGAAATCAAGCATAAAACCCTAATTTCTAACAAAGGGGTAGGCGGAAGTATCGAAATTTGGGGGAAATGTAGCTGGAAACAACAGTTGCAGATCCAAGTGAAGTGTGGGGCATAACATTTGTCGCTTGAAATGGCGGAAAAATCCAACCTTTAATCTCAAATTTGCCGCTAAATGTAGCCGGAAAGTTGGGTTTTTTTTTTTAATTGATTGAAAGAGACAGAGACAAGAAATGGGTATTTGTGTTGAAGAGAAGCTTTGGGGTTTTCAGATTGGATCGCAGGAAACAAAGAAGAACAGAGAGAAAGAGAGAGTTGCACTTTGTGTACACGAAGAAGCGTTTTGGATCGCAGAGAGAAAGAGAGAGTTTTGGATTGTTTTTTACATTTTTATTTATCTATTTTCTGGGATTGTTATATGCACCATAGATAGTTAGATTTACATCCATTTTTGTTAATTTATATATATTGAAAAAGTCTGAAAAGTGGGCATTTTTTTTAGTTGATTTTTGAAACATTAAGAAGCCAAGTCATAGGATATGGCTGATTTAATTTTATTTTTATCTTTATCTCCATCTAGATAGGAAAAAATAAGAAAAAAAAATATTTAATAAGCTAATGTTGTTGCTTGTCATTTGAAAGTTGAAGATGCAACACGAAATCTTGTTTAATTAGAGGAAATTTCTAGTCGTGAGCAAGTTGTATATGTGTTGCGATATGATGTGTGCAGCTTAAAATGGTAAACCTCAGTTTCACCCAACAGATTTTACGCGTAAATACCAAAAAAATAAAAATACAAGAAAAGCTTCATTTTTATTTTCATGAACATCAAGTAGTTGGTTGATATAGAATTGTTAATCGACCCCATCCATACACTACGAGAGAGGTATATGGAAGCTTGTTAATAATCAACAATTATGTTTGTGTTAGTCCATAAAGTCTAGATTTTACACTTGGTATGTAAATGTTATGGAGGATGGGTTTCAAGGGGAAATATTTATGAAGGGGAATTCTAATGTCGAGGAAATGAGGGAGGAAACCAGCGAGGGGAGTGAGGTGGAGGGAGGGGAACCATTCCTTCCCCTCGGGATGCGTGTAAAAAATTTCTTGTACGCATCCCAATGGAAGGGAATGGTTCCTCTCCCTCCACCTCACTCCCCTCGCTGGTTTCCTCGCCATCCAGCCTTACTCATTTATGAATGACTGTTTATGCAGAACAATTATTAACAATAAATTCAAAAACAACCCTTCACAATATTTAAATGGTCACAAGAAAGGTCGATAACACGGAATGCACAAGATGTTACTTGACATGTGTCGGTTTCATAAAATCCATATTTATTTTTATCTTTATTTTCTCCTTGCCAAATTGATGCGTACAATACGAATATATTATTGACAATTACATTAAATTAACTTGAATGCAAAGCCTGAATCAAGTGGTACTTTGAAAAATATTACAAATTTCCAATTATATTTACAAGCCAGTGATCAAGCCGCTCATCAAATGTGAAGAAGGAAAAAGAAACAAAGATAAAGAACAAAAGAGAGTAATAATACAAAGATGTGGTCACAACATCATACAATAACATCATTCAAGCTCAGTTCAACCCTTTGGTCTTATTATAAAAACATACACCATGTGGCATGTGCACTATGTTTGGGTCGAATTATGTTTCCGCAATAATTAAGATAAAGTTTTGAAATAAAAAAACATTGATCAGACATTATAGCTAATGATTGGTGTAAATTATTTGGTTGCTTGGATTGTCACTGTTAGGGTTGGTAAATAAATTTTGAAGTTCTAGTCCATGTTTCGATTTCCTTTTACGGAACGCCATCAAGCATGTCACCCAAATTCGCACCCGATCAACATCAAATAAACCTGGTAAACTAATGTGAATACCTTGAAAAAGACTAGCTATGATTGAGTGTGAGAGATCACAAAGTCAGGTTGGATGATTGGCATTCAACAAATGATTTGGCCAAATTAAGAAGCTTTCCTGATGCGTCAAAGACTTGCTAATGTAGGAGAAGTTGGAGAGGGGTAGAGTTGGTCAATCATGTGTAGACCACTCTCCCAGGCACCAATCAAAGCTTTTGGACCACGCTCTCTATGATCAGGTACCTGTAGCAAGATGAGAAAAACAGCCCATACAGAGCCTTTACAACTTTCAAGCTGAAAAGCATAGGATTGAAGGGCAATCCACAATCCTAAAATGTGTTTGATTCTTTCAATTTTAAAAGACAAAGGATAGAACACCATTCACTGGTGAATATTAAAAGAAAAACATGGATGAAATTGAGAAACCTAAAAGTATACAAAGGAGTTCTTCATTTAGACGACAGCATTTCTCGCACTCACAGGCTGATAGTTTGACATACACACAGGTTGATGAATCGACATGCAAGCTTTTCTCCATGAGCCACAATGACATCACAATGACATGCAAACTGACCAGTCAAACAATCCTATAGCACCTGTTACTTCATGAGAGATGTTAGTGGATTAAAAAAAAATTATCTTATAAAGGAGATTAGCAGACACAAAAGAGAAGTCTTTTTCTAAAGGTCCTTTAACAAACCATGCCAAGCATATTGTCATTTTTATATTGGATCGTACACATTTTTGGGGATAATCTTCAAAAAGGAAGACTCATGGAAATGATCCAAGTTTTCAAAACCCATCGTTCAAACAGACTGTTATCCTTTACGAGGCAACATATGAAACTCATAAAACTAGTGACAAATGAAGATTACACACACGCTTCTAATTCTTTAGTAGAACGCACAAGTTCTGAATATAGTCTGTGTTTGTTTTCCACACAGTTGGAGGTGAAACATGGCAGTATGTGGTTAAACTTCTGAGCACTGGCATAGAAAATCTGGAAGAAAAAAAAAATAAGAGGGAAGACAGAATCAGCCCAAATCCAGATGGTGTACATGCTTTAGATAATTATTCTAGGTCAAACGAGGTACCAACTGGAAGGGCCTAATATTATAGGGTTCCAAACGTTCTCGGAAAAGAAAAACCACTTATCCTAGCATTTGGCCCCGTCATCGTGTTCAGAATGATATTCAATTTGGGTATTTGGTTCCGGACGCGGGTAAGTCTCCGAATCAAAGAGGAATGGCTTAGGTCCCTAGGGTTCACCCGCTAACCTGGAAGGGACAGGCCTGTCAAACGGTCAGATTGAATGAGTATATATATTGGATACTTTGGCAAGTCTGTTAATGTCAATAAACTACATTATTGCTTTTCAAAAAAAAATAAACTACATTATCCTTGCACACTTGCCTAATGACAACGGCAGATCGATGCTATAGAAACTGTCTTCAGTTCTAGCAGAGGCAGAAACAAGGAAGGCCCTCCCCAAACATAAATGCAAAACTACAATTTTGAACAAATACTACCTAGAATACAATCACAACCAGAAAATCCTCACCTCATTGCATGCTCCAGATAAAATAAAACTCTGAAAGCTGCACAATGATTAAGCTGTCTTTGATTTGGCCTCCCATGCTAAATATTTTGCCCGCTCTTGTTTGTATCTTTTCAATTCTTTGATGGCTGCAAGAAAATGTGCAGCGAAACCGGCAGAAAGAAAGGCTGTCCATACAATAATGAGAATGTACATGAGTAAATGCCATATGATTATATGTATGTGTATGATTATATGTATATCTGATTATATGTATGTGTCTGTGCAAAAAGAAATAAATAAATAAACAAACAAATAAATAAGTTTCTCAGAGACTGCTGGTCCTCAAGCATCTCCAATGCAGACTACAAATTCCCAAAATCTCAAAAAACGAGGTTTAGGGGTCTTCCTCGTCCTCCCAAAGAAAATCAGTTTCGAGGGAGAAACCAGTAATTTTTGCATGCTTGTGAGAATCTATCTAGTTTTCATTTGAAACCTTATACCAGATTTTGAGGTCTCCCTATGTAAATGCCTCTAACTGGAAAGCTAGCTCTGGAGAGACAAGCCCAGTAATTATATGATGAAATTATATGCCTTTTAAAAGATTATAAACCAGTTTGTGTCCTTTGTAGCAACATGCTTAAGAGGGCATGCAGGCAAACACACGACAGAGAGTTTATGGGTTCCCATATTTGATATGAACATCTCAACAATTTAGGCCTCCAACCATTTAATAAAGTTTTTTTTTTTCCATTTACCAAGCCTAAGACTCCAACGTTTCAATTGCCATATTCTAAATTCCCATTCCCATGCTCCTGGCCCAGTGGCCCTTAAGGGAGCCTCTATCAAGTTTGCAATTTTTATTAATGTCAAATTCTATGGTGTCTACACTTTATGAATTTTATCACCAACCATTCACATATTCTGCAACTTACAAGCATAATTATCATATTGCTAGTTCACAAGAAAGTGATTGCCAATGCACAAAATGGGTGAGAACCATTCACACTTCTCTTCAATCTTTTATTTTTTTTTAATACTTTGCCCATCCCTACCACAGAACTGGTCACGGCAGTGATCAAAATGTCAATATAGCAGTATATAGCGGCTGGCAGAAATTTTGATTGAAAAACTTTAATTTAGAAAGGAAGATGATTCATAGTTACTGTGTATATGGCGAAGCAATGTTCAAATGAGTAGTAGCTGATTGACATTATGGATGGATGAAAAAATGCATCCTCTGCTAGAGACCTTGCTTGCCTTGATGACACTGAAGAAACAAAAATAAATAATAAATCATAATAACAATAATAATCTACCACAATATAACGCAATAGCTCCTATGAACAATACCATGTGGTGTAGCATTTACAAAATGACCTAAGAAGCCAGAAGGAAAAAATGTGTCACGAAATTAACAAAGTACCAGCAGATGCATCATAAATTCCAATAGTGGCATTTCTTTGAGCAAAATTTGCAGCCTCAAGTGAAAGCTTAACCTACAAATCGTATAGAAGAGAATCAAACTCCTGAAAGCTGGAGGGGAAAATGGCAAAGTAGCAAGCACATCTCATCAGCTCCGTATTTTCTTCCCATAGCAGTCCAAATCATTAAGAGGATGCATGTATGTTTTTGCACTTAAAGATAATCCCAAATTTTCAGACTGTTTTTTGTAAGTTTAATTGTCGGTAAAAAACTGACCTGTTTTCCGATTTCATCCTTGATAATCATCCTTGGAAGAGATTGAACCTGCAGATTAAATAGTGTCATGACAAATGACAAAGAACCCTCCCATGTAAGGGAGAAAGATGGATGTGTCAGAGTAGGCATTAGTATTTGAAAACATTAAGAACTTACCAGTTTGGACAGAGACCCAAGAGATGTGCCACATGAAATAAGATTGGAAAGTGTATGATGCCGAGATAAAACATCCAGTTCCCTGCAGAAGACAAAGCATCAAGCACACAAGTTTTATTAACCAGATCCGTGTTTGAACTTATTCATAATCTACTCCAAACAAAAGATGTGAGCGTGATTCGCAGATTGGATCCTAAAAAACCCACAGGCAGCCACAGCAAGACCGCCACTGGACTCTTTTTTCTTTAACTATCTGTAAAGACGATTCCATTGCACCAAAAGAAACACAACTAGGAAAATAAAGAAAATCGAAAGGGAGCAGAATTACAAGAAAGCAAATTCTTGCATTGACTATTTACTCTCACAAAAAATCCCTTAGACTCCAAGAAGACCTTCACCATCAAAAATAGGAATCTCTTAATATCCAAGACAACTTGATCGACCCCTCGTGCCAAATTCCCTAGACAATTACTGGAGATCCTTCTTTAAAACCTTAATTAAATATTGATTGTTCTTTGAATATGTCCAACTAACACTTAACTGACCTAGGACACAATTCCATCTTTCACGGTAAGATGAACATCAAATACCTTTCATCATAACAATCATGGAAACTTATTTTTTCACAAAATATAAAGATACATGGCTTTTAAGCCTAACCTTAGCCTGAAAGATGGCAACTAGAAATTTAAAAAAATTTACGGTGTAAAAGCTGCCTTGATATGGTCCCAAATTACCTGAAATGGCAACTAGAAAAACGGCTAGGATAACTGGTGGTACACAATGATTAGAAATGTAGCCAATGGAACGCCTTAGGGTTTGACAATTGACCATCTCTTTTGTCCAGGTGAATTGTGGTTTTCTGTTAAATATGTACGAAGAGGCGTCAGAGTGTAACCATCAGCTGATTCACTACGAACTAGCTTAGGGTGCTTTGATCATCTCCTTGGTTTAGGTCCCAATACATAGAAATTGGCAGACGATGCTTCATTTATTTCGCATAATTGCATACATATAATTCAGTTATCCTTCATTTGGGGGGTTTTGAAGTAGATAAAGGGGCTTATGAGGCATCGAGAGCATGCATACACGGTCATTCTAGATATTGATGCCAATGCATTGTTCATGGTTAGGATAGATGTAAGGGTGTGTCTAAAGAGAGGTAAGTCCTCAACTGAAGTCACTTGGTTATGTAATTTGAGAAATGTCATGACTTTGATTGTCACTCTATTTTTTACATTGCCTTTTTATTTCCGTCCAATGCTGAGGGTTGATGACCTCCTAGATTGCCTCGTGATTTTATGCTTGCACTGGACGCTGCATTGAACACTTGCAAAAGAAAATACAAGTAGACAACACAAACCTTGTATGGGTTAGTGCAAGATTGGTGTATACTGAGTAGCTGAAGGATTCTTAGAGGAAACAATGTGGCACTTATTTCTGCAAACAACTTGTCTTCTCAGTATGCGTGTAATGAACAAGAAACTTAAGGAGCATTCTCTAATTTTTCTTTTTGTTTTTTGGTTTTTTCCAAGTATTGATTCTATAACACAATATTTTGTAGTCCCTGTATCAATTTAAGATAATATTAAACTCCTTACAATGTCAAAGCCCTTCCTTTGCAGTTAAATTTACTATGTATCATGTTTAATGAAATGAAATGAAGAACCAACTCTTTAATGTAGGATATCAACCTAAAAACATTGATGAAGGTTATTGTCTAATGTTAAGTTTTCAGTATGTCTTACCACTCTGTAAAGCCTCTATGACTACGCAAAAAACTGGAGATTCCTGACTCTGCAGAATAGTGATTGTCAGAATTAAGTCCAAAAAGTTGACGAATCTGCCCCATGAAAACTTCAAAGACATTCTGGAGATCCTGCTTCAGAACATGCACGCACAAGACTTAACACAGTGATCCAGATTTTTAAAACAGGAAGTAGAACTTTGTTTCCTAAAAGAACTAAACACATTAGTGCATATGCTAATTTTGTAAAATATTTTCAACGTATCAAATAGTGAAAAGAAATAACAATTTAATATTCACACCCCAGCACAGGATTTTCCAAAAGTAGACAACTTTTTGCAGAAACAGTAGAAGGCAGGAAAATCTCATGTCCAACCACCTCTTCAGACTGTTGTCAGATTCTTCATTGTTTAGAAAGAACTAACTGAATAGAATACTGAAGGAAATAGGGAAAAAAGAAAAACAAGAAACGAAAAGTAAATTTCTGCCAGTTCACTTCACAATGCAACTAAATTGATCCTATGGTGAAGTATTACAACTGAGACTGAAAGGGCCTTTTATGACTTAGAAATCTGCTAAAATGGATGAAAACTAGGGCTGAAAACTGAACCGACTTAGGTCGATTTTAAAATTTTCAAACCGAATTGACCATTAACAAAACCGATCCGAAACTGAACCGATTCTAATTTATGCAAACCGTAACAAAGCCGACTAAAATCGAACCAAAACCGAAATAAAACCGAACCGACCGACTATTTTAAACCTATTGTATTATTTATATATAAAATATATATTATTTATTATATATATTCAGTCGATTTGGTTTGGTCGGTTAAATCACATAGAAACCGAAAACCGAACCGACCACTTCGGTTTTGAATTTTTTGAAAACCGAAACCGATCCGAACCGAATTTAAACCGAACCAATCGGTTCGGTTTAGATCGGGTCGGTCGGTTTAATCGGTTTGATCGGTTTTTTGTTCAGCCCTAATGAAAACCCAATTCTACCATGCAATTCAGTTGAAGCTTGAAGGAAATGTGGTTGTGATTTGAAGACAGAAACATAATGCATGCTCACAACCAATTGAGAGATTTTACTCAACCGGTTGACCCCCTCCCTCTAAATCCAGCCAGTTAGACCATAATCTCAGTCAGTTGATGAACGGTCCCAGACTCCCCATTAGTTAAAATTGTACAGGTATACTCTTCTATTTTCTTGCATTTTTTTCAAGTGGATCCACAAGGAAATGTGCCCCAATACAAACCAGTAGTCAATTGTGCTTGATCATTTGATGGTCAGAAAGAAACCAAAGTCTCAATCAACCTACGGATAGGAGATTGACTTGTCTCAGATGTTATTCATTATGATGCTCATCGTTTACTAAACCATTAACACATTATAAAGATGATGTGAGTACTTGGGTAGCTAACGTGAATGGTTTTGTCTGAGAGTGATGCTCTTTCACTTTAAATCTTAAGTGATAGTCATGTAACTTACTTTCGGAAGCTTAGAGTACTTTGATACATTCTAACTAGTCTATACACACTAATTGGTATCCCTTGTGCTGTAGATGTAAAGGAAATAAGAGGGGACAAGAGGCAGACTTCCTCTGTGGAACTAATTAGTTCAGCGACATGGACCGAGATCAAGGAGCTTAGTACGAGATTTTCATCTAGGATTTTTGGAAGTGCGGGCCATAAAATGCTTTGCTGAGATGTTACACAAAACAAGAAGGGTGGGATTTTCGTCGAGGATATGGAAATGTAGTGATGATTGTTGGGCCATGGTGGAGAAATACACAAATTTTAATTGATCCTTCTTAAGGGTTTAGCCTCAATGGGGTCCCACCCTCTAAAATTGAGTTGATGCACAAAAGAATGGATATTTACTTGGCTTGCTTGTTTTGCACATTAGATTCGGAGAGTGTGGACAGTCTTCTGATTCATTGTGGGTGGGTTAGCAATTTGCAGATGCATTTCTTAAGGAGCGATTTATTGTATGCAGGCTTCAATGGGAGATCTCCTAATATGTTGGAAGACCCTTGCATTTATCGGCACAAACGTTTTGTGAAAGGTGCTTCCTTTTGTAAGTAAGATGATATGGAAAGAAAGGAATCACGATATTGTAACAATAATGTTAGTTTAAGAAACAATGATTGTGGAGGTTTTATTTAATCTTAGGGTTGGGTATCCCATCTTCCAGTTTTCAATATTTTAAATCTTTGTGTGCCAATTGTATAGCATTTTTTGGAGCCTCGACGCCTTAAGGCTGCCATAAATAGTTGAAGATTATCAATAATAGTCCCCCCCCCCCCCCCCCAAAAAAAAAAAAAATTTAATTAATTAATTAATTAAACTAGTAAAACAATGACTAACAAATAAAGTTTATAGCTGGAAAAAAAAACATATTTTAATATACTTTACATATTAATGGATTTTCAATTGACATCTCTAACTCCTCGTCTCCGAGTTGTACCTCGACACATGTGTGAGGTGTCATTGTTACACTAAATCATTAAACTTTACTTAATCACATGTTTAAATCCGATACGAAGATCAGATCAACACATACGAAAAACATTACAAAATTGATTGACACTAAACTACAACTAGCCAAACAAAATATGGTCTAAATCAACCTAGGTCACTTTAATCAATTAAGTAGATTGGTTCATAGAATTGATTCAATTTTTTGAAGCCCGCCTAAACATGTAGACATCAGATAAAACAATTTATGCTAAAGTTGAACTATTCAAGAATATGCATCTATAAGAATAGAAATAATTTTAGATTAAAAATATAAATAAATAACGTTAGAAGCCAACGGGGTATTAGCTCAGATGGTATCACAAGTTCAGGGTTTCGAACCCTGCCAGAGGCATTTAATGCTTAACAAAAATAACTTTAGATGGACTTCTGACCTCGGGTGAAAAAGTATGCCTGACAGGATGCCTAGAGTTGGAATTTCTCAAACAGCTTGGTGGATTCCACACAGCTAAACCTCCCCACATCTACAAAGGCCACGATTAAGTTTTAGTCGCCTGAATTTTCAAAATAAACAATATGAGTAAAAGATCATATATGGTTAAGCTTCGGATATTAATAACTCGCCGGAGATATAAATCCATTGCTCATGGAATTTCACCGTCTGGAAGTTGCAACAGAAGAGGGCACTCATCTGCAGATGGTATATATCTGTAAACAGAAAAGGGATAAAAAAAAAAAACTCATGTTGGCTATTCAGATAAATAATTATCGACAAAAACTCATGTTGGCTATTCGGATAAAAAAAATTGAAGTTTCAATGACAATAGTATATTTCAGTTCCAGACTTACCTGTAAAAGAATTGAATATAATGTGTCACAATAAAAGGAGGGAGAATGATTTGATAAAAATGAATAAACGAAATCTAGAAGAACGAATAAACAAAACTAGAGGCCCTTCCAGGGATTCCTTGGGAAATTATGCCAAATCAGCTGTACCAGCACAGAGGGGGTACGTTGTGAACTGTTTCATAACCTACTTTCCAAAGACCTACATGACTCGGGAGATTTCAGATACGTGAAAAAATGATCAGACGGTAGAAGAATTGAGAAATGAAAAAGGGACATAAATAAAAATGTCCAACTTAAACTTAAGTCACCAAAGGTGAATGCAAGTTTGATACTATGTCTATGATATTGCCCTGATCTATCTCTATTGATATTGGCCACGTGAGCGTTCTTAGACCTTAATTACCATCCAAATAGACCACTTAGGACTCGCATGATATGCCATTTGATAAAATAAACTAAGCAAGTAAGATGATAAGCAAAGAAAGATATAAGAAACAGGATGATGAGTCAAAGTACGTACACCACAAATTGCAAAATCTTTGATCTCCCACCAGCTGCAATAGAAGTATCCAGGTGCCATTCATTTGAATTAACCTGTTAAATTTCCCACACAATGTTAGGATGCAGTGTGAGACATAATATGAAGAAATGATGCAGAAACAAGCATCAAGATGCGCATCACTAAACATGCACACAGATGTTTTGATTAGTTTACTTATTTCGGTAGTTACGTAAGATGGGGGGGGGGGGGGGGGGGGGGAGAGTGGAGGTGAGTGGAACCTTCACCATTGGAGAGAACTTAATGACCTTGAAGCAGTGGATGCGGTCAATTTAAAAATCTAATATCTTCCAAATCCACGAGGGAGGAGGAAGAGGTTGTGTAATAGGAGAAGAAATGCAATGTTTTCGGCTTCTTCGTTTTATGAAACTCTCAGCCCTCCCTTATACGGTTATACCATATACTTTGTCCTTTGCATAATAAATTAAAAATAAAATAAAATAAAATAATAATAATAATAATAATAATAATAATAATAAAACAACGAAAACTCTCCTTTCCTAACTTTCCTTTTGGCGCAATTTATAGGAAGGACATCCCCCTAAAATCAATTTCTAGTGGAGTTCGGCATGTTATGGACTCCCGCGCGTTTTATTTATTTATTTATTTATTTATTTATTTATTAAAGAGGAGAA
The DNA here is from genome assembly GCA_003290165.1 of Berberis thunbergii. Taxonomy (NCBI): domain Eukaryota; kingdom Viridiplantae; phylum Streptophyta; class Magnoliopsida; order Ranunculales; family Berberidaceae; genus Berberis; species Berberis thunbergii. Next base: position 328 of record QNQO01011094.1, on the reverse strand, counting down.
TGCAAGTTGAGAATGTGTGTGTTATGCTTCGGTTGTTAGAATATAGGGATCATCATGCATTGTCCTTTTGCCCAAAAGGTGTTGGGTCATTTTCTACAACTCCTTAGAGTCAATTGTATCATGCCATGCCTTATTGTGCTTGGACTTATTTTCTCTTGGAAGTGTGAGGCCCCTTCACCAATTAAATATATGTGGTTCAGTGTGTGGCTCCACATGCTAACATATTTACTCATGGAAATGCAGATACAAGCCTCAAGATGTAATCTTTAGTTTCATATTCTCAACATTCTCATGGAATGTATTTTGAATAACTTTATTAAATTAGGGC